>JAPDSC010137070.1:347501-370599 GCA_026290005.1 Latrodectus geometricus
TATATATATATATATATATATATATATATATATATATATATATATATGTGTGTGTGTGTGTGTGTGTGTGTGTGTGTGTGTGCGTGTGTGTGGTGTGTGTGTACTTATAGATGCATAATTATTGATATGATAGTGTTTAATTATCCTAAAAGTATCGAATAAAATGTAAAATATTTTTAAATAAAACAAATTGTTAAATAAAACAAAAATTTTTTAAATAAAACAAAATATTTTTGCTTAATTACTGATTTTTTTTAGCATTTTTATCCAGCTAACTAAAAAGCAAATAATTAAATTAATTGAAATTTGTAAAACTATTTTTTTATGATGAATGATTTAACTATAAAACTATTTTTTTATAATGAATTTTTTTGTGATTCACTGTAATTTCGCTTACATATTTGCAACATATCGTTTAATATTTACTATTAAGCCAATCATAGCAGATACTTACTCATTTTTGTGGTATGTATTTATGAAGGAGTAAATGATGTTCTGATCGATTTCTTCGATATATAGTTAGAAATATTCACAATTGTCTTAAGTTGCAGCTCCTAATTTGCCTTTAAAGGAATACTTTCTAACTTGATTTACTATTTCATGGTATTTTTACTTTCGAAAATATTTTCTTCTTTTATTAAATATTACTGGAGCTAATAATGTCTAATATGCATTTTTTTGCATTCAACAAACGATGTAATATTATCCAGTTTTTTCATTTTTATATATCATTGCAAACATTTTATTGAAAAAATAATAATTCATTTTAAAAGATAGATTTAAATTGCAGTATTTTTATTTTGTCCACAGCAAAAATATGCAAATGAAAATAATTTCAATTTTATTGATTTATATAAGAGGATACTGTTTCTAGAACTTACTTTTCCCTCACAGTTAATGAAGAAAAGCAATTGCATTTTATATTAAGCGAGAACTGTTCTATCATGACTGGAACAATGAAAGCTTCTTCCTAAGAAAACAAAAAATTCATTTGATTACATCGACATGAATAAAAGTTGATTAAGGAAACGTCTGTTAAAATTGGTGATGAAGTCTTTTCCTTAGCTCAAATCTTTCAGATTCTCAATACAACTTAATTTTTTTTTAATTTAAAACTTTGAAAAAGAAGAGCTATAAGAAATAAATTAAAATTTAAAACTTATGGCTAAACAGTTTTGCTGTACATAAATTATTAATTTTAATGACTGCCATAGAGGTATCCAGTCTACTCATTTTCATAGGGAAGGTAGTAACAGAAATGCTCTAATAAATAACCGCCCATATCAAACCCAAATAGAGATGTATTTAAAATGTATTTACTTACCATTTATGCAATATAAGTATTCATGTAGGTTATTTTTAACATTAGCATAATTTTATGTGAAATACGCAGTGATTTAGCTTTTACTCCAACAGTGTTAAAATACAATAGACCAAGAAACAGAACATTAATTTATAAGAGAATAATTAGAATTGCAAATACACATATTTTACTGCCGTATACACTTATCTCTTGTTATTTACCCTTGCTCACTTTATATATTTACCTCCAGAATATCTTTATTATATAATGCAAAAACACTATTATGCATATTTCTTGTGAACTATTTCTATTCAATTGATTGAGAGGAAAGCAATGAAATACTTAAAAACATATGTCTTGTAAATAAATATTTTGCGAGCTACTTACATTATCTTCCAGAACTTCCTGATGAATACATGAAAAAGAATCAAAAGAAATGCTGAAGATCCCAGCATCAGTAATACGGACCTATTTTCGTAATTCTTACTTTTCAGTTCCTAAAAGAATGAAAATGTCTTATTTTATTAAATTTTTTTATTTTAGTTTTATATTAAAAATTAAAATATGGTATTAGATTATCATTTGGTAAAATGTTTACAATAAAGCATTTTATTCGATTGATTTCAAAGTTTTTGGAACATTATATGCATAAATTACCTTCTACGGAATTTACTAATGTCATTTAATTTATTACAAAATGTATCTATAAAATAAAATGAAAACTTTGAAAAAACAAATAAATTTGTGTGAATTTTTGTGTCAATTAATGGCATATTAAAAGTTTTTTATAAAATGCTTCATATATCAGATAGCATAAATGTATAATAGATTGTTAGTTTCCTATGTAAAATAATTTCTATTTTCTTTAATATTAGTTTCAAGTATCAGTTTTATAGCTAAACTCAATGGACACTTTAAATCATGTATTTTAAAAAAAATAGAAGATTTTATTGCACAGAATACTTTTTTTAAAAAACTGATATGGTCCTATTTAAAAGGCTGTTAAAATCTTAATTTACACAAAAATTTCACAAAAACTTTTAATATTATTATCTTGGTTCAGAGTGTTTAGCGAAAATAGTCATTCTCATAACCAATATTGCACTACATCAAAATATAAGTGAAAAATTGAATGGTTTTATTTATTTAAGTAATTGTTAGGAGGACAAATTATAACGAAGCAAAATATATATATATATATATATATATATAAATGTATGTGCGTATGTGTACAGGGTGATTATAAAAAAAACTATCCCGACATATAGGCCCTAAACTGTCTTACCATTCAAAGAAAGTGACTGAAATTTAGTCATAAGGCATTTTGCGGCATGAGCTCAAGAATCATATGGAAGACAACAGTGTCACTCAACCAGTTACAGTTACAGTGAGAAAACTTCTAAAATATAAAATGGCAACACCAAGATTTTTTTATTGGATCTCCATTGTGAAAAACCATAAATAACGTTAGAATGGCAATTGTAGCAGGAAAATGATCAGTGGTAGACAATCGAAAATTAAAGACAACCAATCAGAAGAAAGAAACAGCATAAAATAAAGCCCTTTTTTGTGTTACACAAGTTTTCCACATGACCTCATCCTCAAGCGATGAGACTTTACATGTAACTGGTGGATAGCATTGCAACACGCACCAGGGCCATATCAATCTCTAGATCCGCAGATTTGATGGCATCTTTTTAATCAGATGCAGTTTGCAAAGAAACTGATACATTTTGAATTTCAGATCTCTCCACAGCCGGAAATCCATTGATGTCCGATCAGGTGACCTGGGTGATCAATGAAACGGGAAATGACAGGAGATAAATCTGTCAACAAACTATTTAATTAAGACACGTTTGACTAAAGACCCTGCATGTGAAGAAACGCTGTCTTGCATCCACAGTACTTCAGATATTAGAGCATTTTGCCGATGCAATGCCGGAATCTTGTAACGAGTTAACTTCTCCAGATACCAAGCACTAATTACTGTACGCGTTTGCAGATCACCGATAGTAAACTCTTTAAAAACGTAAGAGCCGAGGATAAACGTGTACATATTAAACCACATCACACAATCATTTTTTCCTCGTGTAATGGGCGTACAAGCACATCATGTCTGTGCTCAGTGCCCACAATTTTCGAATTTATGTCATCATTTAACGAGAAATGAGCCTCATCTGTAAATAGAAGGCGTAAAAGCTGCTATCTTCATTGTACCTGATAAGGAATTGATTCACAAAATCCAGGCTTAATCGATAGTCTCCAACTTCCAACATTTGGACAAGCTGGAATTGATACGGAAGCATGTTTTGAACAGAGTACAGAAACTTGCGGAGAGTTGAATTCGTCAAATTCAGAACAAGCGAAAACCGCGGGTAGTTCCTGGACGAACCGTGTTTATCGTCTGATGAACTTCTGCATCAGCTACCACAGGAAAGGAAGGTCACCCAGACCAAGGTCAATTACATGAGCTACCAGTTTCTTGAAATTTATGAATTTGTCTCGTGTAGCTTTGACAGTGCTCGAGCCTCGCCATAATCCGTGATTTCTGTGGTAAACACGTAATGTCTCTGCGGCATTTTATCCATTCAGGTAATAAATCTTTACGATTTACTCACTTTCCTTCCCTGAAATGGACATTTTATTCGGAATGGCAGAAAGCAACATGCACAGTTTGAATTTCGCAGTGCCTTTTCTTTCACCTAGCATGACGTCGTAGTCAAGACAGTGTCTTACTCAGAATTCGAAATTTGCATTTCTTGATTTCTTCTTCTCGTTTTGTAGATTCCTTATCAGGCTGGGATCTCAGATGAAGAAACAGTGTGACGTACATGAAACAAACATTAATGTCCTGTTTCATTGCAAAGTCCATTTTACTTTTTCCTTCCCTAGCTCTGGAGATTTTCATGCTACAAGAGCCATTCCAACTCTGTTTAGTGTTTTTCCGTATAGAGACCAAATTCCAGTACAAAAAAAAAATGGGTGTTGCCCTTTGAAATTTTCAAAATTTTCTCTCTATAACCGTAATTGTTTGAATCACACTTTTCTTCTCCATATCATTCTTAATCGTGCCCCATACCTCAAAATACGTTATGTCAAAATTTTATTCCGTTTCTATGAATGGTATGGCAGTTAGGGGCCAATATATATATATATATATAAAATTTATATTATATATAAGCATTATATTATATATATATATATATTATTTATGAGTATAAACATATATGTTAAATATGTTAAATCTGTAGTTTGTTTCAAAATTTAATTTATTTTCGTATTTTTCCAAGAAATGCAAGTAACACTGTAATTAAAATGGAACGCGTTCACCTATTAAATTAAATTATAAAAAATACCCTAATTCCTATTTTTATTTTTATTTTGGGAAGCGATGCGATTTTTATTTTTAGATGGATGTATATGTCAGAGTGGTAGATGGTCAAGTTTCTTAAGAATAAATTCATGCGTGTTACCGGACATGGGTTTAATTTAATATGTGTAGAAAGCCTGCAATTGACTCACTTTGAGTGACGTCTTAGACACATATCGAGAACGTATGGGGATATTATTTTTGTTTGCTTAATGCGTCAACCTCATGAAGCCGATTAAATTTGAATCTAATGGGTTGTAAAGAATTCTGCGCTCATTGTTATTCGCATTTTTTTTATTCGTTTCCAATTTATTAATCTTGTGTCGCTAATGTTGTACATGATAAGCATTTTCAGTGAAACTAATATTTTAAAATTTTATTCAAATAAGGTAAAATGTTAAGGAAATTTAATATATATGGTTATTTTATCAAAAGAATTTGCAGCTGTCGTTGATACAGTATAAATTGTTTTGGTCGTCTTCTATCTTTTTAATAATTCTGACGACAAATTTTTCTTATTGAATAAAGCTCCTTACATCCTTCCAATTTTCATTCAATTCATGAATACCAATTTTTTCTTTTATTTGTGAAGATTATTTAGCTTCTTTAAAATAGAAAAGTTTAAAAAAATCCAAATATTCAACGTTTAATTTATTATTCCATGAGGCATTGTAAAAATTGAGAAGTTTTGCTCATACATGAAATTGTGTGAATTAGACACATTTCCAAAACTCAAATACGGATTTATACAAACATATGTGTAAATATCTTTCGTTCGGTATTTGTCACATGACAAGCACCAAGTCTACAAGCGCAATCTGGTGATGAAGGACATAATATGATGAACTGACTGATGTTTCATACATTTCAGTACCATTCTATGCATAGAAATGAGACAAATGTGTAAATAATACTATTATAACTGCTGAATAAATATTAATCTTAATAATAGTATCATGGATTTAAAAGTGCGCAAGACATAGAGGAACGTTTCAATCAACACCCATTTCCGAAAGCATTCCATATTTTCTTAGTAGAAAAAATTAAAATGCAAATAAAATATGCAAAAATTATTCAGGGAAGTTTGAAATAAGCTTTTTCTTGTTGTAACGATTAGGTTCATAATTATTTTTAGAAAGAATATTTTAATAGAATAAGATTAAAATATTTTTTTGTTTTTGTGTGTCACTCTTCTTTCCAAATAGGTTTTTTCAATTGAATGTTTCTCAAAAAATTTGGACTTTTCACAAACACTCACCATTATGGAGGGATGGGCGTCGTAGAAAAAGAACATTCCAGGTGCGTCGCATTGGCACATCGAGACATTTGCCGTTCTGCCCAGAAAATGGCATGAATGCGTGGAAGTGTTCCTGGAAGAACAAAATCAAAAACAAAAAAATTGCGTTAGGGAAAGTTTTATACATAAACGTTCGCTGAAAAGCAGTCAACCCATAACATTCTTACCTTTTGTTTAAAGTTACTCTGCAACACTTCACCATTGTTTTCTCATCAGTCTAGCGTAAAAACAAACAAATTACGCAATTTAGTTATGATATTTATGAGTTGCGCATCATTGAAAAACCATGAATGAATCACATTAGTGATTCACAATGAATATTTGTTTTCCAGATGAAATTATCGGTTTTAATTTAACAGATATTTAAAAATAATTCATGACCCATTTTTAAATAATACAAAATATTAAAATTGTACTTAAATGGCAAAACGTTAATAACCATATGCACACAAAATGTATAAATAGGAAGCAGAATGCATTGCTTTGACACCGCACTGTGGACAGTCTAAATTCCGAAGGCTGTTGTGAGGCATGTTAACTTTCACCAGGTAATTAATTGCCTGCCGGAATGTTTTTTTTTTTACAGGTACACAAGGGCAAATTTTATTGGTATTTGTAGCCTTTACTATTCAGTTAAATCTCATTTGAAAGATGTTAACTAATTTTCAGCAGAAAATAAATCGTGTTATAAATTGGATGAGTAAACTCAATTAATTGCTTTTTTTAATTTTCTATTTACAGAAATTTTTGAGCAAATTTACCTAATGATGTAGTATTTCTTTTTTGAAACGTTTTAAAAAATGTAATGAAATTTAAAATGTTTTAATTGCAATATTAAGATTTAAAAATGATTCTTATGTTTTAAACTTTTATTTAAAAATAAGAGACAGAAAAAACTTAAAAACAGTACAATCATTATTAGAACAGAAATAATTTTCCATTGGAATGATAACGAATAAATGTAAATAACATTAAAATATATGGTGTTCTATTATAAAATATTTTAATAGTTTGTTATTGTTGTGCACTAGTTTAAGATTTTAACGACACATATCAGTCATTTAAGTATTCTAATTAAACATTTTTTGCCTTTCAAAAATAGATTTTTTTGTATATAGCGAGTGAAACAAAATGAATTACATAAAAAGAAATATAAAGTACTTATTTTCATTTATTTATATAAAATCATAGCTTTAATTATCATGTAAATCGTTTTTGTTTCATAAATATCTCAAAAAGTTTTTTCGATACTTATTGACAATACATGCAAAAATACTTCGTAAGGTTCCATATTTGTGCTTGCTTTTCTAATTTTTAAACTGTTTGAAAAAAATGATAAGAATAATTTAAAAAAGTTGTAAAATCTTTTCAAATTTAACTAAAATATAAGAAAGCATCAAGGTTAATAAAGCGAGATAATGATCTATAACTCTGAGCATTATCTATAACACTTAGAGAGCATTATAGATAATGCTCTATAATGCTCTCTGAGACAACTTTCAGGGCTTCTAACGAAGATATCTGGAAATTAGATGATATTTAAGTAATATTTTGTTTATAAAAATTAAAATTATGGAAGTTATGAAGGTGGTTGTTTTGCACCAGCATTCTTCCCTATATCTAGAATAGAGTTTGGCTCTACCGTAAACGGGCAAGTCTTCGTAATTTAGAAACAGTAATCAGGCAGAAAACCTTTCAATACTTTTAATCTACTATCCCCAGAGATATCACATGGAAGAGAATATGATTATGACCTCATTCACATGGAAGAGAATATGATTATGACCTCATTCACATGGAAGAGAATATGATTATGACCTAACGCACCTTAGTAGAAACGATGGATCATTGGTTGAGTTAGAATTCGAAGTTACTAAATTCCAATAATGAGAACGATGCCCAAACCAACAAGGCCATCCATGGTCTCTAAGAAAGTGGTGGAAATCATTAAATATATATACATTTGATGTGACAAAAATACCTGTTTGGTGGGAAAATAATCTTAAATAATTTTTCAGAAAATATTTTTTCATACTTCTGTTGGAACTCTGATAAGCATTCATTTATGGGGTGTTTCATCAAATCTAATGATGGTCATAAAAAGCATTCTGGTGAAAAGATAATTCTTACTAATTTAGGAAGAGCGAGAACTTTATTAGAATGATTAGAGAAATAGAAGCATGTTAATAAAAAATTTTAATTATATAAACAAGAAAACATTTTACAGATGGATACAGTTTGCAATAAATCGAAAGACGTGTTACTATATTACATACAAGACATTTCAATATATCTACACATTGAAGGAAACAAAATGAAGGCTATATTTCCAAAGCTTTTAATATAAGTTGACGTAATACAAGTCCGAAATTTTATTTCATTCACATTTCATCTTCGTGAGCTGTCAACATATTCATATTTGATGATCAATTTAAAAAATGCAATGAAACGAATGAGCCGTAACGCAAGTAAAGAGTGAGCCAATTTCTGTAATGAGTAGAAAAGAATCATGTCTTAAAACTGAATATTTTTATTGACAGATTAAATCACATTCTTTTTTCTTTAGAAGAACCCTATTTTCATCACAGCAGAAATTTATTTACAGGAAATGGCTTTTTTCTCAGTTACCTTATTGGTAACACTTTGGTCTTATTGAGTAAAAATTTTCCAGAATTTTGATTCACTTTCTTCAACAAGAACCAGATAACTAGCATCTATTTTCTACGTGCCTATTAGGTAGGTGGTTAGGAAGTTTTAAGATTATTTTCTTGAGGCATCAGTATATATGTCACCTTACGTCTAGGAAAAGTGTTTTTGGAAGTTAAGTAGGTCTTAGAAACCCAATAAATACCTCATTTGTATAATTATCTACTGTATACATCAATATAAAGTAATGTATTTGTCTTACGCGTTGTAGCTGACAGCAGCGTGATTATGGAGTAAAACTAAATTGGTTGTGTGGAATAAACAGGTGTACATTAGGTACTCGTGCTTACAGAAGATATTTTCAAAAATTCTCAAGTTAAAGTTTCACAACAGTTCCAAGACTACTCGTAACAGAGAAAGAAACTTCTTGAGAAATAAGGAAAAATTAAATTTTATAATGCAACTATATTTCTTGTTTAAAAGAGTTTAGAAGCTGAAAGTTCTTAACTTATGATATAAATGGAGTACTGCAAAAAAATGAAAAATAAAATAAAAACCTCATAAAATTATCAATGATTAGTATCAATTTCAAATTAGCAGAGTTAATAAGGAAAGTATGTGTTACACCGAACTGTTACATTTGTTGCGCACAATTGTTTAAACACAATATTTATAATTTTTCCGTCATGCTTGTTGCACATTTCTTCTTTGAAATTTACTTACACAAAACAGAATCACTTAGTAGCGAAAGTGGTTGAATCTATTGTTTGATACTTTCTAACTTTTACTGAAACACGTTAACGTTTTTCTTCGTTTTTAAAGGATTGTTTTGATGCCGATTCTAATACTGGATAAAAGATTTCGCGTACTTTTCTAGTCAAATTAATGAAACAAAAATTTAAAAATGAAAAAATATTTATTACTTAAATTTTTGTTTTATTTTGAATCTATGAATGATTTAATTATTATTCATTAATATTTGTATATCTTAAAAAATTGATTTGACAAAAACAAAAACTTTAAAATATTTTTGCATTTACTTTATGCATAATCATTATTATTTCGTTTCATTCTTAAATATTGGAATTCAAAAAATTATTTTTGTATAAAAAAGTGAGAATTTACAATTTTTTCTTTCTTTTCGCATTTCCATAAAATAATTTTGTTTTCAGAAAAAGTTTATTTCTAATTTACTTTTTTATACTTCTTTGAAACGGTTTCTCTTTTTGAATCATCTTTGTGTTTTTGGTTTATGAATTTATTCTTGATTTTGAGATGCCATTTTTGAAATTAATTTTTTCTGTTGGTCGTATAAAAGAATGCAGATTGCATATAGATTTTCTCAGCTTAAAGCAAACTGAATGAAAAAATAGAAGATTTTAAGCAGCACATTTTGAGATTAAACAATACCGCCTAAAAATTTATAAGATTTAAAAGAAGGTCTGTTTCATAAAAGATGAGTCTGGTATCGAGTATTCCTCATTTGGAACTTAAACTTTATGGTGAATATTCTTGACGTGTTCATCAATCTGTAATTTTATCACTCACGTCATTCAGCATTTTTTCTTCATCAAAAGTACTTTAAAGATCTTTTCAAGTCTTCAAAATTTTGGACACACTCTAATAACCATGCAACATTATTTTGAAGAAAATTAGTGTCAAAAGAGATATCTGAACCACAGCTTCTGGTACTATTGGTTGTTCCATATTTGCTATACAAAAAATTTCCAAATTTTTATTCAATTGATTACAGTAATTTGCAAAAGTAAGAATATTACTACATCAATATATCGAAAGAAATTTTTTTAAATTGTTCTTCATAAATTTGTTTGAATGCTTAACTTTAGAGTTTTATCCGCGATTCATCGCAAAAATAGGATTTAATCTGATTTTATAATTTAATCACGTCTTACAAAACTTCCTAATCTAAACAAAGTCTATTATGTAACTTAAAAACAACTTATTAAATTTAGTTATGATTAATTAATATTTTAATCAACATATTCAAATCATTTCATTGTAATTTGTTTACAAACAAAACGTTGATAAAATTTAAAATTAAGTTTTCTTAATTATAACTGCAATATCTTATTTATACTTTTTGAATTTGGGGTGTTTTACATGTAGATATTTACATGCGTTTGTTTAGTACTCTCTGTTTATTAAAATACCTTTTTTCATTAAGTGTTAGCACATTAATTGGTAAAGATAAGCATTAATTTTTCCATGCTGTTTTAAAATAATATTACCTGTTATAAAATAAGTAATAAACATTTATTTATTTCGTAATTTGATTTTTTAGTTTTACAACATGATTCAACACGTAAACTTCACAATTTTATCATTTAATAACAAAATGGGAATTCAAATTACTGAAATATTTTGATAACAAAATAAGTTAGGCCATTTAATATAAATAATGAATAATCTGAGAGAGTCTGATCAGTTTGTATATGCATTTGCTTACTTAAATAAAATATAAATTGTGATAGAAAAATATTATTTATTATCTACTGGGAAGAAGTAAATTTAAATTGACGTCCCGAAATATGGAATAAAACTTCTTTGTGGTTTCACTGAATCTGATTTTGACAAATTTTTCCATCGTAAACTTCAATCTGAAAAAATAAAATATACTTCAAATTTATTATTACTATTCTTTTCGGAGTGAATTTTGCTTCAAGAATCACTCATAATAGCATTTGTGAAAAATGAAATACCTCACAAAGAAATACTTCTTTTCAAAACTATTAACTTGTTTGCACATAGAAGTAATCGAAAAATGGGGTAATATTCATCATGGATATAAGTGAATTCCTATGTCTTTCTTCAATGGAAAGAAAAATTAGAGGTAAACTTGAAGAACCTTTTATCAATGATGATCATAATCGCGATCAACTATCATCAGTACTTCGAACAAAAAAGGGTTCTAATGACTATATGTTCAATATAATAAAATAATAAAATCTCATATGTTTTTCGTTAATTTACTTTTTATAAAGACAACCCTGTAAAAAGGGCTACTTGATTAAGAGAAATTTTTCTAAATTACAAATATTTATAATATAAATATCTGAAATAATATATTGGTTTGTTTCTCACTCAACGAGCATTTGTTGTAGACGAGAGCTAAATAGATTGGGAACTACGATTTTGAATGGATTCCGAACCACTATAAACATCCAAGCCGAAGGCGTTACTCGAACTCACGAACTTTTAAGCCTAAGATAGAGTGCTTACCATTCGGTCACCAGATCACCCTGAAACATTGAGTATAAAGTAGAGATACATAATAAATCTTTAGAGTACAAGGTTTAATGTTTAACCATAAACAATGTTGGAAAAAAAGGAGTCGTAACATAGTTTCTGGTTTATAGAATCACATATACTAAGCTATTATTTATGCTAGCTAGGAAACAGTCCTAAATGCTTGATAATCAAATCAATGAACATATCTAAAAGGAAATTTTAAGTCAACTTTTTTACAACTTCACGGACTGATTTATTTATTGTGTTTAATTGTGCGTGACAAAAAATCACGCCATTATTGAACATTCTTAACATTTTGCTTATATTTCTTCAATATTTAAATTGTAATATTCTAGAGTTTAATGAAATTTTTTTAACACTATGTAACCTAATGCTTGTTTAATTATTAGATTACTGAAATTCATATTTTTCATTTTTTGTAATTTCCATACATCAATGTCAGAGAAAACCTGCATAAAAGTTTTTCTCCGTTTCAAACTTAATCAATTATAGATAATTGTTTAAAATCAGTGAAACTAGAAAAATACCTTTTGTCAATGCTTGTAGACTGATCTTGTGTTGACATCGTACGATGAAGTAAAAACAACTTAAAACAAAAGAAGAATTGTATAGCATTTTTGGGATACATTTATACTGTTTCGTTGAATTGAAATTGATAAAATTCAAAATCTAGTCTTTTCTAATAAATAAAATGTATAATTTAAGAAACAATAATTTTACAGTATTTATCAATTAGTGTGGCACAATGAAGAGGTGAGAGTACCAGCACCAATATGACTTAGTCACAAGACAATGGTTCAAAATTATGAGGTGGTTTATGATAGGTATATATTCCAAACCTGTTAATCTCAGGTACAGTCCGGGGCTTACCTGCACCGTTATGTATGTATGTTCAGTAATGTTCTTGATTACACTTTTGTTTTTGGTATTTAATTAATTAGAAGTCTACTATAACTACTTCCTATCCTTTGTTTCGTATTCACTTTATATTTATTTCTAACAGACTTTTGAAAGACTGATTCCTTAATGGAACCTTAATTAGCCGTGGTAGCTTATTCATGGTCTCAAGCTGTGTTAACACTTAAATTAGAGATTTTGTCTTGGCCTTCATAGTTCTGGTCTCAAAATGTATCATACTGATTTAAATGTATTTTTCATGATATAAATTAATAATGATGGCTCTACTGCTATAATTATGTCATCGACCATTATAAAATGCACTTTCTGTAAAAGAACTGCTAGTTAGACAACAGATTTATCCTTTCAAATGGGACACTGTTTTCTCTTAGGCATCCTTTAGTACAAGCAAATTTCTTGAAATTGATTTGCAAAACATAGAAAATTCAAGGTGTGTGTTTTATTTCAGAGTTCTATATATATTTTGGTAAATATTCAGAGTATATTATTTCAGAGTTCTATATATATTTTGGTATATATAAATAGAGTTCTATATATATTTTGGTATATATATAAAACTAAATATTTTGAAACAAATGAATCATTTATGTGATTTATATTTTTAGCTTTAAATTATTATATACTACAAAATTTGGTATTTGTCGATGCACAGTATCAAAAATTTATTTGAATAAAGAACCAATATTCTACATTAATAAATCCAACATTAGTTATTTCCACGAGTTACCACATTTTGATTAAATATTTATTGACATGAGTATATCTCTCAGTTAAGATGTTTCTCATTAAAAATATCAAACTAAGAATAATCCTGTGCCAAAGTTCATTATCAAGATATCATTTTCATACTGTCTTATTTAAAGGAGTAGAAATGAACGTACTTCTGAAATAAGGAAAATCGTGCGAATCACTTGAGCAGCGGATTGAGCAGAATTCCCCGCTTCTACATCGACGCTTACAAGGGGATAGTCATCCATTAGCCTTTTCCTGAAAAATTAGCCAAGGAATTATTTTCACGTGTTTTCACATGCATTACTTTGAAAATTGTTTTCTTACCAAGGGATGAAGTAATCCAAATCTGAAGCCAAACTGAAACACTTATAAACGATAACAGATATCGTAATGGATACAAAATCTGAAATTACAATTCACATGAATTATAAGTGAAAATAAGCAATTATTTAAAAAAAAAAATTTAATTTCATTCTCTTCTTGCGAAAATATATTGCTCTATACATAAACAGGAATTGTTATTACATATTCACCATTATTTGAATTAGAAATTTTTCTAATTCTTATTTTTATTTCTATAATTTAAATATTTATATGCATTCAATAAGAAGTAAAATAATTGTTAATACATAGTAACAGTGTCTGTCATATAATAATACATATTAATCATACATACAACATAAATTTTATAGAATATATATTCCTATATAAATATGCCATAAAGTTTTTGTTTCATTTATAATTAGTATGCTTTATTAAGATTAATAGGCTTAGTACAGGAGTTAAACGTCGTTTAAATGTGAGTGAACTATTGCCCTCACATGATGTTTATCAGTATGTTTCTATTAATGAAAAGCTCTCATGTCCAATACCTTGCTAAGTAAGGTGACAAAAAGAAATTGAGAATCGAGTGAGAAAATGAAAAGAGCTTTACCGTAAAACATACCAGAACATAAAATAGAAAGTACAGGGTAAACAAAACACAATACATATGTATATAATTTTTATAACCATAGACATAACATGAAAAGATGCTTCAGAGCAGTAAAATGTTCAGAAAGTCCGAAAGTGCGAAAATGTATACGACAAAGATTGAAATTTCAGACATACTGCTAATATTTGAGACTCACTCTGTCATCTTTAGAAACGATAATTTTCAGCTTATCTTTAAATGTGGATTCTTGGAAAATGGAACCATCAGTCTGAAAATATTACCACAACAAACTTACCATGGTGTGGCCATCATTTCATTTTCTTGCAACGGCATGCAAGTATCGATTTATTTATTATATTTTTTGTATCCTTATACAGGAAACTGTCACCTTGAACTCATTTTTCTGTTTCTTAGTTGTTTAATAAACTATCATTTTTTTGATCAGTGATGCCCTAGAATGAACTGGTCCTAAACTGTGCCCTATTTGCAGTCTGATAACAAATGTCAGTCTTAATAAATTACAAAAAATTTATAATTTATTGATCTGTTTTTCAATTTGTCAATTAACTTTGAGGAAATAAAGTATTTTATAAAATATTTTATATACGTTTCGTAAGTAAGCAAATTATATAAAATTAGAAATATTTTTATGAAATAGGGAATTTGTAGACAGTTGTTTTATGGTAAAAGACAAAATTATATTGAAAAATTATATGAATATTTACGTATTCATATAATTTTTATATATTTTTATATATTTTATATATTTTATATAATTTTTATAATATCCATGTAGATAAACGATGTTTTACATGCAAGTTAAGAAAGTAATTTTTTTTGTTAAACAATTGAATCTGAAGCATTTAAAGCAATTTTGAAAAGCTAATTTGTATTAAAATAAACGTGTAAAGTTGACTTTGTACCTGTGTAATTGTGATGATTCAACGAAGTCCTCTCGAACTGCAGGGCCACAGAACAAGGCTCACTCTCATTATACTTACACAATGGAATTTGTAAGTTATGCACATAGTCTGTAGAGCTTCTTAGAATTTCAACACCTATTAATGTAAGTAAAATTATTATGTGTGTATGCAAAGACACTCACACCTACACATTAAACAGACTTTACTGAAAATATAACAATGCCTCTATTAAAAAGAAATTGTTTGAAACAAATGAAGTAAATCAAAAGGATTTCAATATTAATATATTAGTTAAAATTTCAAAATAGAAAGTATTTGTGAATCTCGTCCTTAACCCTAATTACAGCTTTTTTTTTTTTGTGCATACTAGCAAACAATTTTTAGCACATTTATTTTACTTCTTCAAGACTTACTTAAAATGTTTCAAGTTTTTTATGTTTTTTGATTAAAGGAAATTTGGAAATATTTGACATTGGTGACAGTGGCCTAAGACGACATCAAATGTTTGGTTTATAGAATGGCGTATTTACATAGAGAATTCAATATTATTTACTTTGGTTTTGTTGAAAAATGCATAAAAAAGTCTCAAATTCCTTATTTGTTACAGTGATATACTCTTGCTACATTACACGATTAATTGGAAAGAGTTATACTCTTGCGAATTTGCAGAGGTTCTCATTAGCTAAGGAAAAGATCACATTTGCTTAGATGTTTCCACTCATTCTTCATTAGCACTTATTGTATCAAGCAAAAACAGCTGAGGCTGAAATATATTACTCATAATTGGTTATTTCATTTTAAGTAACTTCGGGTTTATATTTGAAATATTTTATTTTCTAAAATGGAGACAAATAGAATCTTAAATAGAACCTTATTTGACATTTTGATTCGAGAAAAGGTAGAACTGTCACACACTGTTTTTATTTTTATTCGAGAAAACACACTTGAAGATTATTTTATTTGAAGATTGTTTATCTTACAGAGTCAATTATTTTTGGCTTTGTACTTTTATCATGTTAGCTGATATAAATTTCTATGTAATTTCTTTTTCTCAAAATACTGATGCATTTTACAATGTAGTTTATTTTATTTGATAACCTTGAAGTTAGATAAGAAATATTATTTTGTTTTTTTTAATGATATTCAAAACAGTTTTTTAACGTTTCGTTACACATTTTTGACGTTTCCTTCCAATATTGTTTTTCAAACGTTTTATTACATACTGCACAGCCTAACGTAAATATTTAATAGCTTTCGTAATTTAAGGCAGTCCATATAATAATTAAAAGAGTCACTAAATTCTATATTTGTAAGCATTCTGCAAATTTAAATACGGTAGATTAGTAAAAATTAGTATTGTTCGTTGAAATAGTTATCATATTTAAAAAATGAATGAACAGTTTAAATAATATTTATTATAGAAAGGAACATTATAGAAATAAAATTATTTTCTTTTTGTAATTAAATCTAAAAGATTCAATAATAAATTTATATTTTTATACAAAACAATTACTGCTGCTAAGCAAATATTTTCTAAAATTTTTTAAATATATAGAGATACTTAACACTTGTCTTTACAATATACACGAATAAAAATTTAAAAATATTCATAATATCTTTCACAATTCAAATTCGCCAGCAAGAAATTATTAAATAAAAATTAAATTTTATTAAAAAAATTGAATTTTTTAATTTATTTATTAAATAACCTATTATTCAGCAATATGAGGCCAAAGCCTTCTATCACAGATCTTCCACAGTACTTTTGTTAGCTCTTTCCCCACTTAATCTAATTAGTATCCGTTTTTCGCCTTTTGATCTTATTATTGACTTCAGACGTTTTCTTAATAAAGTCACTATCTAAGCTCTGGAGTCAAAACTTCCCTGTCTATATTTTGCACCTTCATCTTTGGCAAATATTGGTATTTGCTTGAAGGAGGTATAATTGTGATCACTTAAGCAATTTTATACCACCATCCACGATGTAATAAACGACTGTACTGTAGGGCACCAGTCGCTATCGTCAGATCTACCCAGCTTCTCCCATTTACGGTTTTGAAAGGTGGCCTTAAGACCACATCGTTATGCACCATAAGGTAGTTGCAAATGAGGAATATAAAATATTTCAAATAATTAACTATTATAATTAACTGCCTATACAGAAAATGTGGATCTTGAAAGAAAATAGATTACTTGCGGAAACTGAAATTATATGTATTCGAAACGGTATTACCTGTTCCATATTTTACATCAACTTATGTGAGTTGAACCTTACTCCTTAAAATCTTGTCTGACTACTTCAGAGGGAGTCCCCAAAGTTCCTCTTGGACTTTGCTACTCCAGTCACCAAGAAGGACTTGATTCTTTTTCATGTCAAGTGATTGGCCTTAAAGATCACAAATGAGGGCCCTGATATTGACATAAAATGTTTAAGAACATTAGTGGACTTGATGATCTCACTAGTAGAGACCTCTATTTTAAGGAACTAGAGGATAGTTTGTTCATTTGTTTCCAAAACCCTGATTTCTCATTAGCCTTCGAAAGGCAATAAATCATAATTGATCATGATCTTGAAGCTATACTACATAAAACCAATTTTGAGGAACTCTGGATCCCTTGGGACAATTGGATCACAAAACAAAATAAGTATTTCGACCCTCCTAAAACTCAAACTTATTACAGAGTTTTATGATGTTCGTTTTCACTATATATCATCGCAAGTCGACATACACGGTAACGAGGAAACGAATAGCTTGAAAAAAAAAAGATTGCAGCTCCTCCAATTTTTCCTCTTCAACCCTCACTTTTTTAGAGCTTCAATCCACTGTGAACGCTGAATTTTCGGAGGACTTGAAGGTTCCTTTTAGCCATTCCTGGTATGTAGACTAAAAGCCGAGCTCTTCGTTTGCATTTAATTATGACATAGCCTCACGAGCGGCAATTTCCAGACTAACACATTAAGAGTCACCCCCTTTTTGAGGGTAAAAAAGTCAAGCTCAGCAAGCTTCTGTTGAGCACACCCTGTACTGTTTAGGAGTTTCCAGAGAGGATATATAGAAGTCCTTTATTATTTATTTATATAGTTCCTTATTTCTTTAGAGTCAGTGGTCTGATGGATCTTGTCTGACTTCTACAGACACTAGAGGTTTAGCCACAGCAACTTCAAACTTATTCAAATATATTTCTCTTTTAACACTTTAATAATAATATTTTTGATTTAAATAGTTTCTAATTTATGATAATTTTCATTTTCAATAAGCATATAACAATGATTAGAATTAAATTAAAAAATTGTTGCAATATTTTACATTTTTGGTACAAAATGTAAAGAGGTGGAACATTAAAAATAACCTAAAAATATCTGAAATTATGAAAGAAAATAATGTATCACAATAAATTCTTGATTATTCATCTTGGTTTTATCCTCATATATCTGCGGTGTTCCTTTCATTTTATGTCATTGAAAAATTAAAATTTTTTTAAAGAAAAATGCAGTGATAGAATAACTTGTACCTACAATTAAAATCCCAAAACTTCGAAAAATAAGTGATAAGCATAAAATTCAAATCAAAAAATAAAAATAGAAACACAAAAAATTTCCGCTTATTGATTATTAATTTTATTTATAAAATTTAAGAAACAAAAAATTTATAAAAAAATGGGTTCTTATGATTTATGTATTGCTTCAAGAATTTCTAGATAATTTCATTTTGCTTAACCTAATTTATTGTATAGTTGAAAATTTGCAGAAACTTACTCAAACAGCTGCTGTCAAATTGACGAAAATTCAAAGCTTCATTAAGAATCATGGCTGCAAACAGCATCGTGATGTTGCGGATGAAAGAAATGAGCTTCATCTTTTCCTATTGGAATCAGAAACATCTTAAATTTATAACTTTCAAGTGATTTTGGGTTTTTAATGGAATAAGAAATAGTGGCACCTGAACTTGGCTATGGGACCAGGGAAAAGAAAGGTATTTGGGAGAATAAATTTAAAAGTTGTTTCATATAATTATGTTAGACAACATTTTTTACTTTTAATTCCTATATTAATATGTTTTAATGAATTGTACAAAATACACTTCTTAAAATATAAGGAGTGTTCATGGAGTTTAAAGAAATTAAAACATTTCTACCCTGATAGCTGTCGTCCTGTAAATTTCCTTTAATTTAAAAAAGAGGATTAAATAGGAAACTCTATATGAAATTGTTAATGGTGTCAAAAGCCCCAAAAGGGATCCATGTTTAGAAATATCGAAGAAAATTCTTCTTTTCACTGCCTGAGTAGTAAAATTCAATTATTTTGCATTTGCTTAGACGAAAAGAAAATTTTCGCGTAGTTATTTTGTCATTTCTTTTTGTTTTTTATTCACCAGAATTGACGTTTTATAAGGTGATGTAAACCAAGACAAAAAATGTCACAGATTCTCTCAGACTAGTAACAAGTATGTCAAGTTTGTGGAATCGATTTAAAGAAATAGAGAATGCTAAATGTCAACCAGAACAAGTTGTCCAATTGCTGTCACAGTAAAAGAATCTTAATATATACTTTTAATATTTTGTCCAGATTAAATAAGGAAAGCTATTCAGTGACAGACTTTTGATAAAAGAGAAGATACTCTCAAAGCCAAAAATTAGAAATAAGCTTTATCAGTCTAATTTCTAAGAACATAGACAAGTGATGTTTATTTCTCTCAACCCAAAACACTGCAAATACACTAGATGAATTGTAAAAAATTGAAAATGGGTGCAAAGAGAGGAAAATTAAGTGATTTTTATTGCCCTGGACCATACAATAAACAGCACTCGGAGAAATGCACAGGTCTTGATTGCACTTTCGAGTGCGGTGTCAGATGAGTTTGATATCAAATGAAAGGGACTTCTTAACTGTAGATCGATTTTCACTTCTTTGAAATAGCTATATTTTATTTCATAATTTTTTGGATCTAAAGCATTACCGACTACGATGCTTCTGCTATGCTGGCGAATGTTTACTTCATGTTTAATAAACATTTTGTCAAAGCAGTTTCAGATAGGGAGCTACTGATTAACGTTTCCAAAGAATCCTTTGAAGTAACTAATAACGATCCTATTAAACATATCGTATTGAAAATTTCTTTTCTCATGCGCTAGAATTTTTCAGTTCAATCTGTTTAATAAGATCCTGTTCTAATGGGCAAAAAATTAATCTGTTCACGAGAGCTTACCTTGCGCGAATGGTAGAACAAGCGATATTCGGAGATCTGGGTTCAATCTCATCTTTCGTTGAACAACGAGAAATGGATACTGTGTTTCTGCTTTCTGATTCCACATCTGTTGGGGTAGGTGCTTGGGAATTTTCCATGTTTGCTCCCTTGCGATAGATAAATAGGGCCCATTATCTATAAAAAGTCCTGGTGGAAGGATATTATGTTGTGGCTACTAAAACACTTTACATTAGACTTCGGTCGTTTTGCTGCCTTCTTTGTGCTGCAAAGCCTGTTCCCTTGTGACCACCACGCAATTCATCGGTTATTCTGTAAAGGTCCCATAAAGTTCATATGTCTTTAGATAAATTTTATTCCTACTAAAATGTTGTACAATTTTTATTTAAAAATGATAGTTTTAACAAAAAATAATTTTAAAAATATGACTTGAAAATTTCGTGCAATTTTAAATTAAAATAAATTCTTAGAGTAGCACGTGCTTCAGTTATTTTTCTTAAAAGTCCTCAACTTGTTTCTTTTGCTTACTGAACAATTTAGATCATTGAGTTTTCATTCCTCAAAACGTAATTAAATTAATTAATCACTGAACCAGAATTATGATAATATGATGTAGACAGATTGACAACCAATCTGCTTTGTGAGGTATTTCAACATGCTCTGTATTTTGCCTTCTGAGAGGATTTTTTATTGAACGTGGGCAACAATTACATGTCACAAAGTAGAAGACATAGAAAACTACAGGCATCCACTCCGTCAAATTTGACAAAGAATAGGATCAGAAAACAGTAATGTATCGTTCATTTCTTGCAATCAAACAGCGGCTGAGATCAAACTTGTGGCCTTCAAGTCTGAGGAACTTGATTTCATCACTTGGCCATGGTGGTCTGTCGTGTGCCATATCTTGTTGGTTCAAGCATCATACAAATGTGGGTTGAGGAAAATAAAGCAATTTCATTGAATCACGTTACTGGTTCTTCTGGGGAATCCTCCGATAATTAAGAGTTGCTGATGAAACTGATGCACTTTTGAGACTTATAACACTTTGTGTAAACTAACATGTACTGTGTTTCATGTTGCCTTTTACTGAAATAATATGAGGAAATGCAGTTCTTAATATTTTTGGAAATCCCTGGTCCCTCTGGTGTTCGTGAGCGAGATACTTCTGGAAATGTGCAATACTCACGTGATTCTTGAACACCAGGTTGTTGGTGAACAGTAATGACGTTATCTCCAAGAGAATCTATGAAATAGGCCCAAATTTTAGAAAACGAGAATATAGTTTTATTTGTAAACACAAATCATAGAAAATGCATTTTTATACTCACATTCCAATTCACATCAGAGCATTCTTCCACAAAAATACGATGATTCGCCTCCGATAGGAAATCGACAATGGATTCGCCTTCAGACGCGTGCATATCTGATGATTTGGTGGACAAAACGATGAACAGTTCTTGCAAAACCGAACTCATTGGCTTTGATCTATATCCCATTTTACGCCGATCGAACTACGGAAAAATATAAAGAAAGAATTTTTTCAACATATAATATGAAATTTAACTGTAATTAGACTTCTATAGGAAATATTATTCAATGCAACATTATAATAAAGATATTTCTTCAATAATTTTATTTCGAGAATCGTACATTGTTATTTTATATATTGCACTAAAATATTAGAAAATTAATGAATTATTGTGAAATATGAAGCATTACTCTTCTCTTAATAATTTTTAATTCTTTATGATTTGTCAGATACTGATATGAACTAGAAATGTGTGTGTACTATCAGAATAATATATTGTTCGTTACTAAATCATTTAAACATTGGTTTCAATGAATATTATGCTTGTTGAATATTCACTGATTACAAATAAAATTAGACTTCAACATACATTATGATGATTGTTAACGAGACAGTTCTATTCATTGTGATTTTTTTTACTTGTTTTCGAAATTATAAGAAAATAATGTAGTAAAAGCTCCCTGATTTTTAGTAATTGTTTTAGTGGATCAATTTATTCTAATAATAAACATTTTAAAATATACGAGAAAGGTAAATGAAGTCTTGTGATTAGGATACTCGATTGCGTGTAATTAATCCACTCATTTTAGATACATTAGTGAGGCTTCCTGTATTCACTAACATCGGCATCAATGCTCTTCTTAGAATGAAAGAAAATTAAATTATATAATACCAACTAATTTAGATTTTAGGAATGAATTACTATTAATTGAAATACACAATAATATACTTGTATATGAATCTATTTATAATAGTATGATTGGTGAGAAAAAGTTGCAAAGACACAGATAAATGCATACTACAAAATGAGAAACATAATAGGGTAAAAAGCATGTAACCTCTAATGCGAAAAATATTTCAATTTTTGTGTTATAATTTTATAAAATACTCTTAATTTTATGTAAACATAATTTTTCAACATACATATTTTCAGTACTATGTTTGCAGATTAAATTACAAAGCATTTAGTGAA
>JAPDSC010137074.1:0-11291 GCA_026290005.1 Latrodectus geometricus
TACAGATTTAGAATATTTCAGAATATTCATTATTATGTAAACAGCAAGAATATTTCAGAAATATTATAAATATGCTAAACAAATTTGAATTTATTAATTGTGTTTTAATAACAGTCCAATTCACTGGAAAAATATACACAGAAAAGTAATTGAACATTCAGAAAATCTACAGTAGTACGCTGGCCGTGAAAATATATGTAAAATAATGTCAGCAATCACTTGATAAGATACGAAATGCCTCTTACAATATATCATTCCTTCGATAGTAAAACGGATAAACTTGCGATTCTAATTGCATGCGATCATGCCACGTGTAATTCTGAGCTTTCGTACCATGGCTTATGGATCACTTTAACTCAGATGTAATTCAGACACTCAGAATATCATGAACTATTATGTCAAATGTACATGAGTTCGTTGATACCAGTAAAATTATATCTTCTAGAAATTATATTAATCTTCTTTCTTATCAATAGACGGCATGATTGTGAACAAAGGCATGTGAGTGAGTAATGTCAGCGGCGACCACTCTAGATAAACTATCTCTTACAACTCTGTAGTAATTGACAAATTAACTTCTATAACATACCACTCATCATCAAAATAAATTAGTACACTATTCTATAAACTATAAAATTATAGGTCTCCTTGAAGTACAATGGTAGGATCATATTCTTCATACGAAAACGTCAAAGTTTCATTATTACCAAATGATGAAGATAAAAGGAAGGCTCACTTTCCATTATGGATGCAATTTTTTTTTTGTGGTGAGTATTACGGATTTCCTCTTTTTTCGACATGAGTATATACATAGCCTATTATCTACGAAATATCCTCCTGAAAACCAATATATATATATATATATATATATATATATGAGAATTTTTCTGTTGACTACACAAAATAGCTTAACGGCTAGCAGGGGAAAGTGAGTATCTTTAAAGGATCGTTGAGATGTATTAAAATGTTGTCTTAAATAAAGAATCAAAATTCACATTAATACATGTCAATGGCAATCAAAAATGAACCATAGAATTCGAGCTCTCTGTGCGGTTTCTTAATGCTGGTGATGACATTCTCATCGTGTATTTAGGCTCATGAACTGAAGTATAATTATGCATGTGACGTCAAATCATGCAGGTGAATATTATTGAAATGTCCTAGATAACCATCTAATACAGTATGTTTGATTCCAAAGTCCATTTAACCAAACACTTTGATGTACCATTGTTCAATATTGATCATCGTTGAACATTCTACAGAATTTCACAAGTTTCACATCTTTTCCAATTTTATCATTAAATTTATCAGACCTTAATTCTATTCAGTATATTTGTAATATCAGTAAGAAAACTTACCAAATTTCAGATAAGCTTGTATATTTGTTCCTGCGTTTCAGGGATCCAATGCAAAAAATAAACATTTTATATAAGTTTTTTATAAGTTGCTGTTGTTTCCTGATGAGCTGCCGATGAGATTCGCATTATAATTTTATGCCCGAATATTGTTATTTTTTCCGGAAGTGTATAGTGTTTGATAAACAAATGTAGCAACATGTATAAATTTAGCCCTAAACTACTTACAGAATCTTTAAAAGCGATATTGTTTAATAAAAAAAAAGAAGCAAAGTAACGATAGTGGAAATCCATGCACTGCTTAGGTTTTATACGAAAAAAAATCTTATAACCTATTTTATATTATTGAAGAATAGGATTTTCATTCTGAAAAAATTTTACTAATTTATTAAAATGTTGTAAATTACCTGTGTACAAGTCTCTAAAAAGAAGTGATTTTTTTATTGAACATCTAATTATTTTAACTGTTTTCCTTGTCTGATTAAAGAGATTCCTTTGTTTTTCTAGGTATTGAATTTTCCTCTTATATATTATTTTAGTATATCTAAATGATGGACTTAATCAATTCTGTTTTTCATATGGTAAAAATCTCATATAGTAAATTATCAATACCGCGAGTTTTCAATAGTAAATTTGTTGAAAATAGATTTCTTTACAGATGCTTCTGTATGCGAAAGATTTCATAAATTAAACGATATTTTAATAGTTTACTACATGCGGTTTTTTTCACGTGAAAAAAGAATTTATCATACGGAAAGAGATTGTAAATTAAATTTACTTGAAAGTTCTAAAGTAGCTTAAATGAAATACTGTTTATATGTGAAGGTATCTTAGCAAACGATATCCCTGTGGTTTCATTAAAAATTCAAAAGCAGAGCTTCAAAAAAACTATACAATTTACGAACCATATTCCCGTATTTTTCATAATTGTCATTTACTATAAAAGGAAGATATTTTTTTACGAAAATCTTTTCTGTAAAGTGATTTTCTGTTGTTCTTTTACACATGGTTGAATATATAAATATCAGATAATCAGCTTATTATTTTACAAATATGAAGTGCATTTCTTATTTCTTTTCTTGTATATTTGTATGCGGTTAATAAATTTTATTTTTTAGAATTTAAATGCTTAGTTATTAGTTTATTCTCCTCATCACCAAAAACTTTAAGCATATTTTTTATTATTTTACGTCTATTTTATGAACAGTTTCATCAATATTTAATAAAAAAAAATTATTTAATATTTTCACCAAAATTCCCTCATACTTTAAGCCCCAACAACGAATTCTTTTACGTGTTACACAAATTTTACTAATCTCTAATCTTGACAAAATTAAATTATTATTAGCTGACTTTGAGTGAGCTCAAATATTTTTAGAACTAAAGTGAAAGTAACAGCGTTTAAATTAAAAAAGGCAGTGAAAATTGCATTACGTTTAGTAGATGGATCGCATATAAAAAGTTCTCAGATTTTTAAAGGTGACATCACACCTAGCCTCACCAAAATAGTAACCGATTTTATGATGAGGATGATAAACCTAGCACACTAAATGATGTACGTACGTATGTATGTAGGTAGGTAGGGGATAGGTATGTGCTCTTACTTTTGAACCAGGTAGTCCATATTGACCTCCTGGCCCTTGTGTTCCTTTTGGTCCTGGTGGACCATCTCTTCCAGCATTTCCTGGTATTCCTGGATATCCTTTATTACCAGTTTCACCTCTCAGAGTTTGACCCGGAAAACCGGCATCTCCTTTAAGTCCTCTTACTCCAGGATATCCGGGAAGTCCATCTCTTCCTGGTGGCCCTGTGGGAGGTATAATATTCTAATTGCAAACTGTATTAATATCCTCAGGCTGTGCTAATTGAAGCATTAAAATGCTTATTAAAATAAATAATATTTTATTTATTATACATGAAAATTATAATTCTTGAAGAAACTCCCCTTTTCTTAGGCATAAAACCATGTTTATTAAGAAATGTAAACATTTTCATTTCGTTAGATTTTTTAGTTTAGTATCTGATTTTAATAGTTTTGCCTTAAACATTTAGAAAGTTTAAAATAACAGCTAAGAAAAAAAATTGAAAAAAATTATTTACATGACCATTATCATAAGTTAGGAATGTTACTATTAACGCAGTGTCTAGCGTACGCAATTTCAATAATATATGTTAATATCACGAAATATTTATTTTTTAAATTAATTCAAAAGACGTTTTTGTTTACTTTTAACATTTCCTATGACTTGACTCTTCCCATTTTTCAACAAGGAAACTTTGATGCAACTCATCAAGAAAATTGCTAGGCTTTTTTCAATGTTTTATTTTAAAGTAAGTGAATTGTATAATTTCAGAAAATGATTAACAAACATCAAGTTTAAATATATGACATATGTGAAAGATGTTTTAAAAAATAAAGTCCTTTGATTTAATCATGTAAATAATAACTGTAAATAATAATCTCGAAATGAGAACATATTTAACTTTATTTTATCACCATTATGAAAAAAATAATGGTTAAAAGCAAAAGTAACTTTTAGCTCATTGAGGGTGAATAAAATTATTAAACTACTTTGCAATGCATTTCTACATTATATTATGTTTTGCAAAAATTTAAAAAACTAAGGTATAATGTTTTAATGATTAATGTTTGCTCTATGGAAACATATATACAAAATATTCTTAAGATAAAAAAGGAGAAAAAACACAAATATTAAATTTCATTTTAAAACCTAAAATGTATTAAATCTTATTTTGAAACATACAATAAAAAAATTCTAAAATATAAAAATCATAACAAAATTTCTAAAATTAATAATTATGTTAAATAAAGATATTAATGTAAAAATTCTGAATGAGAATTTTTAGTTTTGTAATGCTGCTACATTTAATTTGATTTTCTTAAAAATTTCAGATAATTCGATACAATAGGAAATATTTATTTGAGTTTAATCAAAACTTAAATGCGTATCTCTGTAAACAAAATTTTTGACTTTCCTGTAGAACTTTACATAAATTCAAGGGATATAAAACGAAAAGTATGTTAAAATTCCTACAATTTGGATATCTACATTTATTCCATGTTTAAAGAATTTTTCATGTTTATTTATAATTTTTATTTTTAAAATTATAAATGTTCTAAAATATTTTCTGGTATTCATAATTATGTTTGAAATTTATATATATTTGACTAAATCTTATTTAACAGTGAAATGTTTGTTATACCAAATTGAAAATTCAAAGTACTAGTTAATATTTTCAATTCAGTACTCAGCAAAAGCTCTTTTCCTATTTTATTAGAGTTTGAATTTACCTTCTTTTCCTGGTCTTCCTGCAAGACCTGGAGGTCCTATTTCTCCCGGAGGTCCTATGTATCCTTTCATCCAAGTGATGTTTCTAGCATCAAATGAGTCTCCTTGATCACCTGAAATAATTAAGTGTAAAATATTTTTATGAAGAATATAAAATACCTTTATATATAACAAATGAAAAAATGAAATAAGGGAAACGAACCCAGTTGGATTACAGTATATTTAAAATAAATTCGCACATTTCTTACATATTCACAAAGAATGATCTATTTTATTTTCTGTCAATATTTGGAAGAATAATCTATGGAAATATAATTCGTATTTTTAAATTGTTTTTTTTTATTCCAAAACAAACGCATATAGCTGAAATTTTTGAAATAATTATTTTAATTTATTAAAAAAGCAGAAATAAAAGTTATCAATTCCATAAAAAGAGTAAAATTTCGTTTTAATTTTGTTTCTCATTATATTAGATACATAGTTAACTAATGCTGGTCAGCATCTCAATTATTTCATTTCCTGCCACGATTCGCCTCATATTATAAATGATTCGGTTGAAGTGAAACCTCCATATGTACAAATAGTTATGAAGGTTCACCATTACACATCTCCGATGCCAACAACCGCATAAAATGTCCTTCAGACATCCAGCTTATCCAGTATCTTCAGTTTTGCATTAGACACAGACCGTCTCAATGTCGCATTACCAACATAATGAAGGCCCTCATGAACTAAAAATTGTGTCAACCATCTTCAAAACTTCAGTCAAAATCTGATGACCCAATAGACTCCATATACTTTCTTTAAATCTTTTATTAGCCATTTAAAGAGGAATATCATGTTTGCTAACTTTTGGTACACACCAAGCGCCTTCTTTCTCGGCCCACTGTAGCAACAGCTCGAGTTGCTCGTTAATGCTTTGCATCCGATTTTTGCAGATCCAACGAGCTTGTTTCTCAAAAACGTCGATTCACAGTATCTAATAGGGATCTGCAAGGAACTAGTCAGAGGGAATATCGCTGACGATATATTCGCACAGCTTCTCGCCCATTGCAGTTAGCAACGCCAGGAATCAAATGCATTTCCGTCATTTCGTGATGACTGTAACTATTTATGTTACTCCTGAAGCATCTATAATGCTCGAATAATGATGTCTCAAATCGCTCAACTCATTTAGTTATAATATGCCTTCTAGTGGCCTCGGATAGCAATTGCAACACCATGTCTTATGTTATTTTTGATTCTTATTTTATGCCTGTGCTTTGACTTTTCATTTTGAATTTTTTTCAATAAAAGATCCAAATGAGAATATTTTCGGAGAAAAAAAATCTGCTTGTAGATATTTAGATGTTTTTCACATTCAGTCAGAAAAAAATTGATTGATAGATGATCACAAAATACGAAACATGAAATATTTGAAATAAATGCACCAGTTTAAAAAAGAGCAACAATATAATCAATATTTTTATATTCAAGTAATTTCATTGCAAAAATCAGAAGTTCAAACCGGAACAGAAGTGGGGAAAAATCAGTTAACTTCGGTTCAATATATTTTCAGCCATTTTGTTACTAACCAACTTAATAATATTTTATAATTTTAATGTCAACCACATAATTGTAATTGCATGTACATTGCCTCTCGATTTTCTGGTTTGATGTTTTTAGATGTTGTTGAAAAATTAAACAAATATGACTATAAAAAACATAGTTTTTGTCTGTAGCAGTAAAATTATTTAGAAATAATCATTATAACAATCTTTCGATGAATTAGGAATTAAATGAAATTGTGTGTTACTGTATAGAGATATAGTTTTTAAATCCAAGGATTGATGACACGAGGCAAAACTTGTTGTTTTATGACTATTTTATAATAAACTTAACTTTTATTTATGCATATTTTCAGGTTTGATGCATAGAAAAATTAATACAAAAATAAACAATATAAAAATATTTTTATACAGTATATTTCATAGAAAATTTATAAAAATTAAAAGCATATTATTAGATTTAGAAAAATGAAGAGAAAATAACTTTTGATGAATGTCAAGGCTTTAGAAACATATAAAGAAATAGACTTCTGAGAGAAATAAAACAAATAATCTTGAAAATAAAACTAGATAAATAGTAAAAAAAAAAAAAAAAAAAAAAAAAAAATTATTAAATATTTTATTTATTGTAATTAGATTTATAGTAATCTGTATGAACAGATGCAAAGAAAATTTCATTCTTATGAAGAAGAGTGATAAATTTCTATATATATAGTAGAGAATAATTTCTTTAATTTGTCAACATGTTTATTTCCTTTAGTAACTTATAAGAATATTAAAAAATAGGAGTTTCACTGAAAAGTAGAGGCACTTAATCTAAACTTAATTTGAGACCTGGTGTTGTAGAGTAAAAATAAGAACCAACACTAATGATAGCAAACTATCACAGTTTTTTTTAAAAAATTATTGAGTCAGAATTTTTATATTATTTTGTGTTCAAGTTTATTTTGCTTTTTTATTTATTATTTTTTGAATTTTATGTAGATACCCCCTCCCCTTATCAGCAAAAATAAGCACCCCATAAAAATTTTAAAGAAATTTTAATCAATTTAAATTTACTCTCCTTATTAACGGATAAAATAGGAGCTTTAAAGAAACATCTTTTGATAATATTCTGCATATTTCCGAAGAAGATGAATGGTTCTATTTAGATAATAAATATGAGTATGATCTGGTATCACGTAAATAAAAAGTAGAGGCTTTGATATTAACAATACACTCATCTTATGATAATAAATGATATGATGATATTAACGATTTTAATAGCAATCATATGAATTTCCCTTGTTAAGAATTTGTACAAAATGATGAAGGAAGATTAATATATATAGCAATATGTCGTTACTCAGTCAATAAATGTTTTGTCTACAAAGCTTCAGGTTCATCATACAATGATCGTTGGTTGGAAATTATATGAATTCACATGCGACGTGATTATTAATTCAATATGAAAGCGTAATAATGTTGAATGGCTTTATTTATTTTACTAAATATAAAAGTGGGTATTCACAGAACAATATTCACCTAGCATTAAGCAATAAAAAGCAAGTAACAGGTTTCTAGGCTCCTCCAAACCATCTGATGTTTATAAAGAAAATTAAATGTTGGAAGAAAATTGTGAAACTTACTAATGAATATTATCTTCATAAATTAAGTTTCCACTCAAAAGAAAACGAAAAAGTTATTTTAATTAAAATCAAAATACATTTTACCTTTTAACAGACTTCACATTTTTTAACTTAAAATTAAACAGAAAAGGAACACACAAATGATACTAAAGCAAGTTTTACCATTTTATGGCTATTTAAATAAACTAAATATAAACAAACAGCTGGCAAACCTTTTCTTCCTTTCAGTCCTGTGAAACCAGATCGGCCAGGAAATCCTGTATTGCCTTTTCTACCAGGCTGACCATATGAAATATCGCCAGGTTCACCTTTTGGACCAGGAACGCCTGTCAAACCAGGAGGACCTTCAAGGCCTTGATATCCAGGATCACCATCATCTCCCTAGAATTAAATACAACCAAGTACATTAAAAGTTTCAAAGTAGTAAGTAATTATTATAAATAAAGCTGTTTTTTTAACACCGAGATTACATACACTTAAAATATTCCAATTTGTAGAATATACATTTCAAATATTTTATTCTTTGAATTGCGGAGGTATTAAAAATTTTTATTTTAAAAACCTCGAGAAAAAAATGAACTAAATTAATATTTACGTAGCCAATATTATTGATTCTGAATCTGTTAAAGTATGAAAATTAATAATATGAAGAGTTATAACACAAATATTAATTTTTGTATTTGTAGGTTATAAAGAAGAATTTATATGGTTGAGACTCAATCACGTAAATATTCCTTAGAGCTTGAAAGTTAAAAAATCAATTTTCTTTGTAATTTCTGAGGGTTTTTTTTTATTTTTTATTTATTTATTTATTTTTTTTATTAAAGAAATAAGATTTATAACATATTTATTATCCTATATACAAAATGATACAGGTATTTTAATTTGTTATTAGTGAAAAAAAATGATCGGAATATAGATTTTCAACCTCATATTTCGTTAGATTGAACAAAAAGACATCAAAACTTTAATACAACAATAATCTTTAATTATCTAAAAGGTACTATATAAAACTAAGTCGAAACAATATTCATAAAATAATGTTTTTTTCAGAGTATTTCTTTTGCCTCACAAAGCGAAAATCAGAAACAAAATCTATTCTATACTCTCATTTTTAGTATAATTCTATTCGACACCTGTAGTATAAGACAGAAAAAAGTGCTTGCAATTTTTTTAAAACAAACTCAGACTGGTATCTATCAGTATGGAGAGTGATTACCTAAGACCACTTAGGAACATTAAAAATAGAGCCCCAAGAATGGAACATGAAATTGAAATGAAATGTAATACACATAATAATACAGATTTAGGATTCACTTGATGCAGAAACCAAGACAATTAAAACAAAATACAGTGTTACAATTAGACAAATATAGTGCGACCTGAATAACACGGTGGACTTGCCTCTTGCTGAAATACACGTCACCACACGATCTGGCATCGAATTGATTATATGTCTGATGTTGTTCTGAGACTGATGACACAAGCCAGAAGAATATTTAAATACCCACTTCAACGGATTTGCTTACATAAAATAGAAATGGAAAATAAATTTTATTTTTGCTTTACAGCAATCAAGATCTAATCTGGACTCATATGCAATGAAACATGTAGTCTTTTCGCTAAGACAAGGTTATTATGAATAATTATAATATTTTATTTATTTAGTTCCCAAGGCCATTAACTATTTTTTCTAACAATTGAAGAATTTGCAAAATTTAAACAACACATACCAGACATTTATGTTACTAAAATATTAAAGAAGCAAACAAATCAATGAAAAAAAAGTTTTTACTTGCAGTCATACATGGGTATAATTTGATAACTATATGATTACAAAAAGCACTTCAAAAAATAAGATGCAAAAAGGCCATGAAAATTTTATTTCTTGTAACGGTAGAAAAGATCTATTAGAATAACAATTTCAATTATATGCAATGACAAAAATGTGTTATTAGCAAATGATAATATTGCATAGATTCCATATGAAACACTAAGACTACGAAACTGTTTTTGATTCTGTTTTGGGTGAATGGAAAAATATTTCGAATGAGAATTTGGAGAATATTCTTCTACCCTTATAGAAAAAAAAGGCAATCTCATATTCACTTTGGATTAATGGATTTATATTAAGAATGATTGCTGGCTATTCTATACACTTTATTATTTTAGCTAGAAGCATATTTCATAAAAGATACGCTGTATAAATTCTTAATTTTTTTTTATGCAGAAAAAGAAAGAATCAATAATGGTTACAGCATGATCTATGATACGGAATTTCAGTATTTATTTCCTTTACATATTCCTTTGTATATTTATACTCATTTGCATTTAATTTTTTTAAAAGTTTATATTGAAATTAAATTAACCATAATAAATTACTCGATTTTTTTTATAAGTTTAATTGAAAATATACAATATATTAATTAAGAAGTAATTACATAACATTGTATAATGTTATAAACTTTATTAAATTTCATTGAAGTAGGTAAAAAAATACAGTTTATTCTCTTTAATACTTATATTTCGTTTTTCCATCATATTTTTTCCTTACATAAATATAAGAACTTATCATTGCAAAATCACTTGATGTTCTACAATTATTAATCAGATTTAAGGAGTTTTGGAAGTGTTACTTACTCTCGCATTTTATTTATTATAACAATTATAAAGCTTGCATAATTGTTGATTTATAAAGAGTTTTACCGTTTCTCCTTTTCTCCCGGGAAAACCTGGGAAGCCAACTAATCCAGGGACGCCAGGAATCCCATCTCTGCCAGAAATCCCTTGATATCCGTCGTTTCCTCGCATACCTTTCCGACCCTTCGTTCCCGGAGGCAGTACCAGATCACCTGGCTCTCCTCTCTCTCCTGGCACTCCTTCTGATCCATCAATACCATTAAGACCCTGTTGACATTGAAGCAATTAATGAGTTTTCTAAATTATAACTAGTCTTCTAAAATTTAAAATCCTATTGATTTTATAATTTACATAGATTTTATAAAAAAAATATGTTGAAGAGAAAAAAGCTGAATTCATTTTTCACAATACACATTTAAAGTAAAATAGACGAGGGTTTTGTTTCAATTTACATTTGCCTTAATTAATATATGATCAAAATGGAGCTTTGGGAAATAGAAAAATCGTATCTCTACTTTAGATTTAGAAAAACCATGTGTAAGATTCTTTAATAGCATAGATTTAAAAAACAAATTTGTAATATACAACGTAAATATTATATCAAATTATTATAAAATCAATATTTATTTTTATAGATAGATATATTTGTACTTTTAAAGTCACTTTAAAATGCTTTCAACTTAAAATCAAAATTTCAAGAAGTTTAACTGAAACCTTTAATTCTATCTCAATTTAAGTTATATTATTGAAACCCTAACTAAATGGTTTCAATAATATAACTTAAATTTGGTAAGAGAGCAACAGAAAATA
>JAPDSC010137077.1:0-27384 GCA_026290005.1 Latrodectus geometricus
TAGTGTTATGTGACATTTTCACATTCATTTGTTTTTTCCTCTCTAATAAGTTATACAGTTTTTACAGAATGTGTTTTCATCTTTCAGTAAAATTATTTGAATTTGATTTATATTATTTATACAAAATATGAGTTTGAAATTTCATTACAGTAAAGCTTTAATACGATATATTTCATGTATTTCACAAAACGTAATAAAAAATCAAAACATTAAAAATTAAAATTGTGAATTAATAATTTAATTTCTTACACATTTTACTTGTTTGTAATGTATAATTTGTTAAAGAACTATATATGAGAGAATTACCAATCATCATTAGTATCAGATGTTGTTATAACTTTATAACGAAGAACAAATCTTAACTTTAAATAAAGTTTTTTTAAAACTTTTAAGAAATAATATTTAAGTATATTCATGAAACTGTCAAATATTTATACATTATTATTTACTTTTAATAACTGCAGAAATATTTTAGGGGATTAAATAATTTTTCTAATTGATCTGATTGATAAAATATTTCTATTCAAATGTATTTAATCGTTATATCCATTTTAAAATTTTGCATTACACCTTTTTTTGCATAACAAACAAAACATTTCTTCTTTGGTCTCTGTATTTTTTTCATTTAAGAAAGTAAATATTTTCTTTCTTAAGATTAGCATATCTTTATATGATAAAATAAGTTAAAAATGATTTTTTCCAAGACACTTTTATAAATGATAAATTGGAAAGACTTTCCATCTTGAAATAAAATATTAAATTTAAAGCATACATGTATTCTTAAAAAGTTCAAAGGAAATGAAAAATAAAAAAAAATACATATTATATATGACCATGTTAAATGCATTACTCAGAATTAATATAAAATGAACCATGTTTAGAAAATTAAGGCTTATGAATTAAAAAAAAAATTAGCTATATTCCCACAAAATGCTTCAATGTAAACATCAAATACACGTAAATGTATTTAAACATTAATTGGAATTTCCTAATTTTTCACATGCATTTTAATATGCAACAATAAATTAATAATCTAAGAAAAAATGTGTAATAATATAAGTTGCATATAGTTTTATATATTTGAATAATAATAAACAAAAAAAAAAGATAAATATTTACTAGAAACGTCGCTCATTTTCAGTAACACAATCATAAAATTTCTCATTATATACCATTAAAACAAATGAACTAACTATTAGTATTTTGAATGTAGCTAGAAGGAATACCTACTAAAATATATCTAAAATATTTATTCGGATTTCACAGGAAAACTCTCCAATTAAATTAAATAAAATTGTAGTGTATTTATTATACCTGTTCCTAAAACAAGAACAAGTGCAAAATGTTTTTCTTCCCATAAGTGATAAGTGTTTGTAAACAAAGTACTTATTTCAAGTGTTAATAGTTTAACTGTGGTTATATTATCCTATCCTTTCATATTTATAGCAAAGCTTATTTTATACTTAAAATACTGTTTTTTTATTATATACTTCTTCTTTGGTTAATTAATTTAATGGAATAATTTCCTCAAGTTGTGAAATGAATGATAATGGATTTTTTTTCATTATTATACTCTAGAATGCAGCTCTTTCTAACTTATATAATCAAATCATGTTACTCCACTTAATGTAGTAGAATTTTTTTGCTCTGACAATGTTGAGAATAATCGCATCTTATGTCTCATTAATAAAAATTTCCTCATTCTGAAAACAAGTAGAAAAAAATACTAGTTGATACATTTCCTTAGTTAACTTTTGCCTAAATTAACAAAAAAAAATTTGCAGAATTTTTTCTAGAAAATTCTGAGTGAACAATTTTGCTGTTTTTTTTTTTTTTTTTTTTTTTTTTTTAATTTTTATTTTTTATAAAAAGCTTGAATTCATTTCTTAAAATCATAAGTGTTACTTCATTAAAGATATGAGATAATAAGCAGTAAAATTCACTAGTATTGTTGAAGTGAAAGTTTTTGGTATGTATATTAATTAATTTATTAAAATATTAAATGAGAGATACATTGATTAATAATACCTAAATTCGAAATGGTTCAAACAAAATTCACATCTAAAATATATTTACATATTTTATCTTATATATAAAAATAATTATATGTAACTGAGAATGTAATTATACTTAGGGAAGTAAAGGCTTTAATCAATAATCTCATGATGCACTTTCTTCAATATGGCGTTTCTGATTAAATGTAAGTACAGAATTCTGAATCACAAAATGTAAAATGCAAAAATGAAGGGTTTTTTTATTTAATATAAATAGATTTTTATTTGATACAAATAGATGGCAAAATTAAGAGCATTACATATCGTTGCATGCATGTATTGTTAATCGGATTGATCATGAACAATATTAATGATACTTTTCCTATACCAAACTTACAACTCCCATTTGTTTCTTGGATATATATGCTAATTTTTAAATCATCATCATTGTCTGATTCCTTTTTATACTATTTTAAACATCCTATGTCCTGTATAATGTGTATAAATAATTTTTTCAATTCATGAAATTAGAAAGTCAGATTTAATTATTTTATGAAAAAAATATTTAATTTCTTTCAGTTCTAATTAAATAGAAAACTAGAAATTTTTTAAGTTACGTTTTTATCAAAATCTGCTTTCTGATCTAAAATTCTCTGAAAATTAAAGTAAGTAAATGTGTTATTATAAGTTTTTTTTTCTTTTTTTTTTAAATTTTGACTTACGTTTAAGCAATACTATTACCAAAAAATTGGTTTTAAGCTTTTGGGACTGAAATTCCTGAACACTCATTTTTAATAATAAAGAATAATAATCATACTTTCTCTAAATAACATAATTTAAGGACTTTAGTTGTTGTTCACAATTTAAGATACATCAATATATATATATATATATACAGAGAGAGAGATTATCAGACATTCTTGATTAAAGGTAATTATATTTGCATGTACCAGTAATTATGCTGTTCTTAATTTCAAAATATCAAATAATTATTTCTAATCATATAGCGCTTCATAAACTTTAAGTAAAAATATATATATATATATATATATATATACATTTTTCAATTTTAGAAGAACATTTCTAGTCATTGAATTATAGTTTTATGAAAATAATTGCTTCATTATTTACATTCTTAATTAAAATAATTTATAAATCAAATTAAATAAGTTTACTCTAATTAGTGTAACAAAAAGGAAAGAGATTAGTAAGCATTCTTACATAATTAGAAGTATTGATGAAACATTTACTTATTTTTCTTATATTAATAGCAATAGTGAATAAAATCAGCCATAAATGTGTTAACGCAACATTTAAATGTTGTATATTCAAATGTTAAATTTATTATAGCTAAAATGTTATTTTATATGTTTGAAATTTGTTTTTACGATATACCTTACTTTTATATCGCTAATGATAGTAAATTAAGAATTAAAGTTGTATTTACGTTGGGAATTAACAAATTAATATGTTAACTGCACGTAATAGATATGCTTATTAATATATCTACTACATGATAAAAATTTTATATATTAATTCATAAATAGCTAAAAATATTTTAGTTAAATAAACTTTAAAATCCGCAATAATTAATAAAAAATGAACTAATGTATTATATTACTTGATTTTTCAATAAAATTAGACTAAATATAGAAGACACATTCTTGTATGAATTATTTTAAAGTGTATAACAAAGTTAAGAAATCCACAAAATAAAGAATTCATATTTGTACACTATGAAATAACGTGCCCGTCTTAAACCACTAAAGAAATTGGACGAACTGTTATTGGTCTCAAGCTACTTTTAATTTTTATACACGTCACAATCATCTTAAATGACGATTATGGGTTAAACAGGTATCAGTTTACCTATACGGATCATTAAAATTAGTATCAATTATCATCCCAAAATGACTAGATAGTCCACCGGCAAATAACTCCTTGTCTCCTGAAAGACTAGCACATTTTTAAACAACTTGTTGCAAAATTTTTTAAAAGAACTGTATCAGCTACACCTTCCAAAAGAGTGAATCTTAAATATTAGTTAAAAAAAATAAATTGTTAATTTCGCATGTTTAATTAAAGAATATTGTGTATGTATACACACATGTAAAATTACGTTCTGCTTGCTTGAGAATATATATACCTTAATCTGAAACATTTTAGATACATTTGAATTTAACCTGATGGAAAAAATATTTGCACAAAAAGGATTCTAGTGATGAATAGAAAAATATTTCCCGTGCAAATGCCAAGAAACAAAACGTCACCGATGGCAAGAAAGTTCGCAAAAGGTATGCTGTTGAAGCACACGGTTCAAATAAAAAATAAAATGAAGCATTAAGTTTCATTTTAATACATTCATTGTAAGTTCAAATGAGTTTTTTCGTGAAATAGGGCTAAAATAATTTACTAAAATAACTTTACACGTGGATGAATGTCTGTAATAATGGATGAAAGCTTAGAACACTTGTGTACAGTACTAGGTTCGCAGTCAACAAAAAAATTACACCATGTATTTGGGAAGCTTTCTCAGTTTGGGTAAAGCTGTAAGAAAGGCTGGTGGTGGCATTCTTAGAAAAACTGCAGACAACAACCAAAATATCATCGTATAAGCGAAAACACCACTATCCTCAGCAACTGTGCATTGTGACAGGGTGAAAAAGTTTGCGGTTTACATAACCCAGTCACTTTCATAAATGTACTATATTGCATGTTCTATTCCATTGATAGCTGCCCATCATTGCCATATTGTCTTACAGGTATATTAGAAACGAGTGTTTGAGTTTTTCGTATAGTTGGTTATATGGTTATATTACTCTGTACACTTGGTTCCTATGTTTTGCATTCTATGATTTGTAAGGGGTTCTATTTTTATTATTATTTATTTTTCAGTTTTTGACTCATTTATATTACTAATTTTCTAACTATTTCTAATGTATATGTATATATATTTATTTAACGACAAAAGTTTTGAAATAAGTATCTTAGTTCGTAAGAAGTAAAAATTCGCAGGAATATTTATAAATAGTTAAAATGATTGTGTCTTGAAGAATTTGACATTATGTTACATTTATAATCGATATAAGTGGCTAGACGTTTTCATATTAGTTGAAGAATAAACTTTTAGTAATTGTGCTTAGACTTAATACATTTCTAACATAATTTATTGAACTAATACATACGAAACATTTACATAAATTATAGTTATTATCTGTGTTATGAGTCTTATAACTTTCATGGTTAAAATTGTGTGTCGCATTTTATAAAATTCTTTCATATTTCATTATAACTGTTATATTATCATGACATACCTTTTACATAAAATGAAATGGCAAGAACACAAGCACTTTTTCATAATTGCAGAAATATGTCAAAATATATGTTTGATATATTTTGAAGAAAAGTATATAATTTTAGGAAAAAATATTTAATTTATTTTGTAAAATATGACTTTTTTAAATTTTGACGTATTTTCAAAAACGTTTATGGTAATGATACGATTTTATGAGAGATTTTCAGTTTGAAAGAATATAGAGTATTATATAAAGCAGGAAGAAATATCCAAAAAGTATTTTCTTTTGACTTACAGGTGTTTTTGATTCGTTCTATCGTTTATTGATAGTAAATCGTGTTTAACGTACTGTTTTCTCATCTTTTATATTTCTCTAAATTTATTTGATTAATCATTATGTAAGTAAGATATTTTATCTAAGTCTCTACGATGTTCATATTCTTGTTATACATAAATCTATGTGCCATATGCGTTTACATGTTTTATTTTATTACCAATAACTTTATGGAAATATTGTTTGCTTTCTTAATTTTTCTCCGTTTCTACCTTCATTGAAATTACATGTACGATTAATATTCACACAGATATCTAAAAGTTTTGAAGAGATGAGTCAAAATATTTGTCAAAATAGCTAATTAATGAATTTTAATAGTCTTCTGATTTATTATTGTTTATTTTATTTCAAAGAGACGTTCCATGCTATGGGAAACCATAATCATAAGAAACATGATTGAATAAAAACCTTTCTTAATTTCGGTGATTTTTTCTTTGGTAAGTTAGAACAAATTAAAAGTTATGGCTCTATTCTTAGTTCAACAATTTTTAAATTTTACCTCGTTGGCATACATCATTATAATTCAATTAAAATCGTATGGTTTAAATGAAACCAGATTAAATTGGAGAGATAAAGTTAAAACTCATTTTCTGATTCCATTTTAAACCAAACTGGGATAAAAGAAATTTATTTTGAAGACAACGAGGATAGAAAATATTTTTCTAAAGAAAATTATTCTTTTTCAGACTATATAGTTTCTATATAGACTATATAGTTTCAGACTATATACGCTCTCTCTTGAAATTATCATTGTTCCCGAAAGAATATGAATACAGATCATCACTGAAACACCGTCAAATATAACATCTTGTTGCACTAACGCAGGCTTCTTTGTAGAATCATGTTTTCTCTAAATAAAAATACGTCTATTATCGGGCGGAAGAAAAAACATTACTCGTCAGAAAAGCTTCATTAAATGTTTCCTCCATTAATTTTTTCCCAGTTCACTTGCTTTGTTGACTAATTGCAGGAGACGCGACGGTGTTTTGCTTTCAGAGCGTGAAGGAGATTTCTGGCAATTTGTATCTAAACTATGATACCAGTAGTTGATAATAAGAATGCATTCATATTTTAGTGTATCCGAGTCGTTAACGTTAAATAGCTGACTTTATTGTCAATTGTTGCACATCTACGACCTTTGCCTGACCTTCAAACTATATTTCTAAACACTAAAAATGGGTCCTGATAATGAAAATCTCACATGTGGAGAAATTTCAACGTGCTATGCCAATTCTAAAAAATGTCTAATTTAGCTAAATGACTTAATTGAGATGTCTCACATATCGAAACTGAATGTCAAGCACCCTTTTCCATTTCTTATATTAAGTTGAAAGTTAAATGCTGCTAGCTGCCTCTAAGTCTCTTTCTTAAAGTTGCTCTTCACTCTATTTTATCTTTGTTATATACATCTTTATCATATTTCAAAGCATACTGTTTATAAATTGATTTTTTCAAATTATTATTGCTTGAGCACTTCATTTCATTAAAATAGCCGTATAGGAAATGTTAAAACTTTAAAGCACCTAGTGAGTTTATATTTTAAATAACGCACTTGTACAATAATATATAGAAACATCAATTGTTGCAATAATATAAGGAAACACTATTTCAATTCCATTTAGATTCAATTCAGAAATAAAGCAAGACTATTCAATTTATAAGGATAAATTTTGAAAAAGAATTCAAAGATATTTTAGAGAGAGAGAGAGGGGGGGAAACATTTATTTTACTTTTTCTTACTTAATTTCCATTTTGAAATTCATTAATAACACATATACCATAATAATTTTTTATTCTATAAAACTGTCTTTACTTTTTAAGGCTGATAAATGATAGCACTTTTTTAAAGTATTACAGTTGATATTGAGCAAATATATAAAACATTTGTTCATGTTTCATTCACACAACGATGTTATGATTAAAAAATATCTGAATTCATGCTCATGATTACAAAATTGAACTTAATTACATTACGTTAAGATAAATATTTATTGCATACTAAGTGTCATTGCATCATAAGGACAAATATTTTAACATAATTTCTTTTAATGTTAATAACTTATGACTGTTAAAAAAGTTACATTTTAACGTTTATTGGAAATAAAATAAACACTGTAAATCATATTGGGTATCTTAAGCGTAACTCACAATTAGCTGTTATCATTAATTTTATCATTAACTGATATTATTTACATGAATTGAATTTTTAATATTCCACATTCTAATATATTTACAAAATGCTTTGATTGCTGAAGAATATTGAAAGATAAATACCTTCAAATTCAACATAATAAATCAAAATCAATAATGATTCACATTTAAATAATTTGAAAATACCTTGAGTATTAAAAATCCAATATTTTGGATTTTTAATATCTGCTTAGTTAAATAATTTAAAGCAATTATCACTAAAAATGCAACTTCAGTTAATTTATCGGTATAAAGACGATTAGTCATTTTGTTAACTTGCAATAAGTATTTTCTTAACTATTTTAAATTAGCTCAAGAGGGAAAATAAACTTATTACTAGGCTGTAAGCATTTTCAGTCAAAACATAAAGTACAAATCAAACGTATAATGTTATAATTAAAATTTCGTAGAATTTAAATTTTAAAATTTCATTTAGGATTTTTCTTATCTATTATAATTAACATATAAATAATGATAAATAATATATAATAAACATTTTACTCAAACGCTTCCTGCCAACATACATATACATTTAAGGAATAGTTTTTTATTCATATATACCAAAAATTTCATAAATATTAATAACATACATATTTAAAATCTTGAAATTTCTCCGTTTTAGAATCTGTTAAGGCCACACATTTTGACAAACTAACTTGAAATAATGAAATCATCAAAAATAAGATAAAAATATATTTTCTTGTTCTTGAATTTTATCTCATAAATAAAGCTTCATATTAAATTCGAATTTAACATAAAAGAGCATTTTGAAAATCTCATTAGCTTGAGAGTGAAAAATAATTTCTTGGAAAATCTCAGAATATTCTTATAATTACTCATTCTTTTAAATAGATATTTATTCCTCAGAGAGAAGACAATAACGAATTCTGAGTATGCTGCAAATTAATTTTGAAGAATGCGGAAAATATTTTCTTAAAGCAATTTTGAGTGGTGAAGTATTACTAAGTTTCTAACTCATATTTTATGTAATGTTTTCAGTATAGTAATTTAGATATAATATCATTTTTTGCATATTTTTCATTATGCTGCTTTTATTTTTTTCATCGAAAATTAATTTAACTGATAAAATGTTGTTTGTAATGAAGGTGAAAAAATTACTGTTTTTAGAAATATTTTGTGTTTCGTAATCTGAAGTAGAATTTATATCCCATTAGATATATTTTGAGTACTTATTGATTAATAATGGATGTAAATTAAAAGTTTTCAATGAATTATAAAGTTAAAAAAAGGAGATTTCTGATGTATTTTATATATAATTACATCTATATATAAAAATCAAAGTGAGTAAAGCCATATCAAATGAGTAAGACGAAATGAATTATTTTTTAAATGCTAGTAATAATATTTCAGGCAGAATATTACCAACGTAAAATGTAAGAATAGCATTAAGTATTGCTTTTTTTCCAAAACACCTATTTTTTCAATTTTAAAAGTACTTATTTTCTGGTTTAATGGTCCGTAGACAGCTGGATGAAAAAAGTTAACTTAAGTCTTAACCATTTTAACTATTCTTTTAATTTCATAAAATAATACTTTTAATTTATTGTATTGAAACCGGTAATATATAATGGCACAAGCAAAATTTTCATTCTAATAAATATATATTTTAATATAAAGTAATTTTAAAATTAATCAAAGTTTATCACAAATCTTTTAATGTAATTTGTATGCATGCATTTTAATTCATTTTGCATAGTTCAGAGTAATCATACAAATTTAAATCATAAAATAACAACTATTTATTTATTCAAGCAATTAAAAACATTTATTAATGTCACATCAATTCAAAAATTGCTTTTTACCTACTTGTAAAACACGTGATATATTCTTAATAGATCAAAATGACAAGCAGAAAATTCAAGTTTTTTTATTTGAACTAAATTTTACTTCAACGTATGCATTATAAATAGTTTTAAGAGAAAAATAAGGTTTTTATTTTTAAAAAATATGCATGTTTATGCATAAATAAAGTCATATATTTTCAATACTAACAGTACTAGAGAGATTTTATGGACATATATCCCACCTATAAATTTATGTTTTTAGTGTCAAAAATTCTTTCATATGAAAAAAAAGGTATAAAACGTGATGACATTTCATTTCCTTCTGGGCTACAACAATATTTTTGCATGTCAGTTATGATTTCACATACATTTCTAAATAACATACACCATTTCTGTTCAACTTGTGAACAAAATGATAAAATATCTTGTATTGGACAATATCCTTAACATCTTAAAAGCTTTTTTTTTCTAAATAGAACCTTATTGATATTAAAAAAGAATTCATAATGTAGAATTGAAGCAAAAACATTTTGTCGTTATATTAAAAAAGCTTATGAAGTTATTGTTAACTTTTTAGGTAGTTAAATTTAAATACTTTTACATAAACGTTACTAAATATTGATAAACTCAGATACATACAATTATGATGATATCACCTGGTTCTTGTATAGATAAAATGTGTATAAGTTCTTTCTCTATATACATTCCCCCCATATCCTTATTTTAAAATAGTTTAATTTTAATGTAACACATACGAAATTACTGGATACTAATAATAAAAAAAATAATATGTGAAACATTTACAGACATAAAGTGGTGTTAATGGAATAAGTAAATTCAGTAGTTAGGAGGTGAATATATTTCATTTAGGATATTTCAGAAATTAAATTTCCTAAAACACGCAATAAGAACTTATGAGAGAAATTATAGTATTTATTAAACTTCTTTGTATTACGTTTCGAGCAAAAAACTGAGAGAAAGAAACGTGTAATGAACATCAATATTCTAATATTGTGAACTTTTTTTAATGATACAAATTAAGCTTCATTTGTAAACAGAATAGATGGGAGATGTAATTAAATTACAATAAATTTTGCATTCAATAAAGATTATAGGAATCTTGCTTTATGTAATGTATCAACATTTTAAATGTAGATCTTTAGTTAAATAATTATTGATTAACTGATATATTTGATCTAATGAAATAAAGTGATTATCGTATATCCTACAACAAAATGTTTTTACTTGTAAAACCAGAGCAATACTTAATTAATAATTAATTACTTAATTAATTACTTTAATAAGGATTATTAAATATATATCGGAAAGTGGAATTGTTTTTACATACATACAACAAAAAGACTATTTTTAATGAATATTACATCTGTTTAAATACACACACATTAATTAAAATAGTTATATAATCAATTTCAGGAAGAAACTAAAATCATTATAAAATAAATAAATAAATATTAATATTTTTAATAAAAACAAAATGGGTTATTTATAAAGTTATATAAATAATGCAGCATCTAAAAATATATTAATAATTGCAAATTTCTGCTTCATGGTGAAACAATGGTGCAAATTCATCTCCTATTAAAGAGATGATAGATTGAAATAGCGCTGAATACATAAATGTTTTGCTTTCTCAGTTTTTAAATTTAATTATATACCATATCAATTCAAAATTGCAGAAAACAATTATTACAACTACTCCATCAACACAATCAAAATTTTAATTTACTGTTTCTATATATTAGTTTTGATATATTTCATCAAGTTTTTTTTTTCATTGTTAATAGATGGATATGTAATATTAAATCCAAATTTCTTTGTTTGATTTAAAATTATTCTTAAATTATACAATAATACATTTGAAAGTCTGAATAAATTGATGTTTCTTCCCTAATGACAGCGATTTCCTAATATTTTTTAAAATACTTCTATGAATTTGATTCTAGTTACAGACAATAAATTTAATATTAATTTCCTTTACTCGATAAAAATTGGATATATTTTATAAACTAAATCAAATACCTTGTATTGAATGAATTTTTTTTTTTGCATCATTATAAAATGTTGTTTTTCTTCCATCAATTTTTGAAAAAAAAACAATCGTATAACTAATTATAGTAACTTGATGATGTGAAATTATTTATTTTTATCATGCCTTTCGATTACATTTTTATAATATGATATAAAGCTTATTATTTTTTTATATATTTATACAAAAGAAATTTTATATTTGAAAAATAATAAATACATTTACATGAATTAGGAATAAAATAATAATATATTCAAATGTATATTTTTATTTTTTTGAACATATAACTCTTTGAAATTTATTAATCAGATAACAATACGTGAAAAATAATCTTTAGAAAAAAAAACGTTGTTTTTTTAGAAACAACAATTGACTTCTTAATCCAATCTACTTTTGCTCAAAAATTGAAATGCTTCATTCAGCTGTTTCATCTCTAATAAAATTATAATAAAAATAATAATTTAAAAAAAATAGTTTAAAAATAATTGCTATTGTATTAATATATTTAATTGGTCATTAAAGATATTGTTGTTAAAATTAATTCTTTGTATGATAGAATGATTATCTTAATTATTTTGTGTGTATCACGTTTAACAGAATTAACTGTATGTTCTCAAATTTAGAGACTGAAATTTTTAAATTTGTATACACGTTCTGAATATTTAATATACTTTTAAACAAATTATAAAATGTCTTGAACTTAATTTAGTTACTTTTAAATAATTTTAAAGCTCTTTACGACATTTAATACATTCATATAATATGAATATGATGAATACATACAATTAAATAACAGTAAATATAATTTTTTTTTATTATATTGCTTAAATTTGCTTATATTCCTTTCAAAACAAAAATTATTATTTTCACTGTGTTAATTCCTTAATAAGAGATATAAGAATAGAATGCATAATGTGGGATTTATCTATAGTGGATCTAGAAATATTCCTAAGCATCTATATATTCATTTGTTGAAACTCTCTTTAATTTAGAAAGCAGTACGGGGATAAAAAATAAATTTCTTTATTTCTAACAAGCTTTAAAAATTAAAATAATTTGAACAAGCTCATCTTTATTGAATTGAAAGCAATATTTAAAACAAGAATGTGTGAGTAAAGACGCAGAAAAAAATTAATTTTTCTTAAAAAAAATGATCAAGTTAACCATAATTAATTATTTTGTTCTGTAGTATTTAACATGAACTACACATTTGGAAGCAAGTTATTTGGAAGTAATATCGATTGGTATTATGTTTTTTTGACGAAAAGTTGTGACGAAATATTAAAAAAAAACTTTAATCGAAATTATTTTTCATTTCATACAAGAAGCGATGAAACGAAATAAACTTTTTAATAAACAATTATTGAAATAAAACATTAGTCTAAAACACTTTCCCAGGAAATAAATGCGCTCTTAGTGGCGATACCTTCAGATCTCAGGAAATTCTCTTTGGACTCATTTTGACATAGTGTCTGCTTTAAGCGCATCGCTTCCTGATTGGTAGACTTCCTGATGCAAGCGCCATCTCTTAGTGTTTTACTGGGATGAATGAAAGCAAAAATAAGAGATGATGGAAGAGTCTAGCGGGATAAACCTTCAACAGGCGCTCATTTTTCGTCGACCTTCGAAGCCAAGTAGACTGTCTCAGATTAGGTCCGATTGTTTCAAATTAAGCGTATGTTGAATGACAATATTTTTAAAGAATTAGGATATTGATTTACAAACCTAGGTTTTAAAATTAATTTATAAATAATAAATAATATTGTATTTTATTTGATTTTTTTTTAAAAGTTATGAAGGAATTTTAGAAATTTGGACTTAGTGCACTTAAGAAAGCATACAGATATATATACACCAAATAAGTGTAAGTATAAATCAATTAATATATTTGTTTATTAAATATTACTTTCGGTTTATAAATGAATATTTTTTTAAGATTTGAAAATAGATAAGTTTATTCCCAGTACATATAAAATGAATATCGAGCAATATATTTTTCCATTTTTCTCAAATAATATACTCATAAAATTAATATTATTATAATATGAAAAAAAGAATTACAAACGTAAGCTTCATTTATATTTCAGATTTTAAATACTGAAATGATATACTTTAAGATTAATAGAACACTGCAGCACGTAATTCATACTAAATAATTTAGAATAAGTTTAAAAATACTTCATACTGTTGCCAATTTTTTGTAATTAGTTTTAATAGGAACTTTATATGTAGTTTCAATTATAAGAGTGTATTATGTATATTGATATTGATATATAAAATGATGTATATAAAATATATAATATGAAGATATTACGAAACATTAAAAAATTTAATAATAAAACAAATGTATAAATAACATTCATACAAAAATATTTATATTTTCTTTTAAATTAAAAATATATTATTTTCAGTTTCTTTAACATTTTTTTATAACACTGTTGGTGGAAATTACAGTATATTAAAATAAAATTTAAATCATTATTGAAAATAGAATTATCAAATTTTAAAATCATTTCACAAAAGAAAATCAATCGAGAATATTGTGTAAAATTTAACAATATTAATTTGTTTTTTTTCCAATTGTATCGGAGAAAATTTCTTTTAGTATATAACATATCTCCTATGTATGCCATATATTAAGAACTATGCGTAAGCAAAGAGTAACAGCTAAAATTAAATTAATATTTGTTTATATTATTTTTATTTTGTGAATAATAAATATTTGCTCATTTTTTAAAATTATTATGTTTAGCATTTGATATACTTTGTGAGACCAATGATTATCATTTTTTAAATGAATAAAAATAATTTACTGTAGTTAGATGTATCATCTAGGGATGATTTACAATTTTTAGTAATTTCTTAACTTAGTGTGAACTTTCGTTATTATTTTGTTTTTAAATATTGTGCATTTAATTTTATTTAAGATTTTATATTATTTAAAATTAAATGTGTCAATAATTTTATAAAACAACATTTTATATGGTGGTATAGAAATAATGCATTATTTGTAATACATAAATGATAAATAAATTATTTATAATTCTATAAATCATGCAAAAGATTTTGTAATGAAAAATATTTCATAGAATTATTTTTCTATTTTGCAGTACTAAAACTAAATTGATAAATACTATTACTATTAGATTATTAAATATATATAACACCATTTTTGTTCGATAACTACGAATAAAATTAACAAAATATTTTAGAAGGAAAAATAAATACTTTAAAAATTAGTTAATGTATTGATGTTTTGATTCCAGATACAATTTAATGTATCCATAATTACTAAAGTAATTTTATAAAATAATTTTGTATCGTCATTTAATTATTATTTTTTGTTTTTATCCATTAAAATAAAAAAATATATTTTTAAATATTTTAACATTTAAATTTGAAGTTGTTTAGAAAACAAATAAAAGTAATGCAAAATAAAAAATTAACAAAAATTGTCTTGGTAAATGTGATCAGTACTTTAATTTGGCCAATCATTAGTTTTTATAAATGTATCTATGTAAAAAGAATCTTCAAACAATTATTTTCTGCTTGACAAAGATGTAAAGATTATAGTTAATATTTAAAAAAGTTTATTATATTTAATAAAAATATATAAAAGATTACTAATTTATTATATTATTTAGTTATGTTATTTAAAAAGTTATGAAATCAATTGGAAGAATATTTAATAGTTTATAAATTTGCTATCAAATATCAGTTTCTGATTTAAATAAACCTTACTTTATTTTAAGTAAGGTTTATTTAAATAATACTTAAATAATACTTAGGCTTTATTTTAAAAGGTTTTTATATTAAAATACATAATAAATTGATAATAAGATAATTTATTGATTGTCTGTTTAATGTAACTTTTGTTCACTATTTCAAAGTCATTCAGTTTTATTACATTTATAAAATAGCTTTGAAGCATACTTTACGAAACTAACGTATTATGTCTTTTTAATAGTGGAATTTAATGTATGTGTATCTTTTCATATTGTCATTACTGTTTTTTATACATATCAGAAGAAATATACACTTTCCAATATTGCCTTGTAATATTTTTATATAGTTATGTACATAATTAAATAAAGAATTCCATGTGTTTTGAAGATAAAATCATGTATAAAAATGTATATTCAATAATTTGTCTTAATTAAATGCTTTTCTTTCTGTAATATTGTATGAAGTTCATTAAAACAAAAATATTTAGTGTTTCATATAAGTCAATTTAAAAAAGCTGTAAAAAATAAAAATTTAAATTTTCTCATACAACTTAATAATTTACTTGAAATGCAATCATTTTTTTTTAAAATTTAAATTATCTGAATAAAAGTAAAACTGTATATTTAGACAAATGAATGAAATATAGACTGCAACAATTTATGAAATTTCCTTCCTTTTAGGAAAGCAATTGCTCCATGCTTTACATTTACGATACAGTGGTAAGTTTGCAAGTTTAATGAGCAAAAAATTAATATGCAAAATTACATCTAAACTAGAAAGTTAAACATTATTCTTATTATTTGTTACTTTATTCAAGCAAAAATGTATTTTTAAGTTATTTGAATAATTTGTGTTTACTTCAATATTGAAAATTTAAAAATGATTCTGTCATTTTCTTGAATACTAAATGTTAATTTTACAAAATATTAAGAATGAATACTTTCACAAGAAAAATTTATTACGCTTTTATATTTATAAAATGCATATTACTCGTTTTTTAATACTGGAGTATACCAAAATAAAAAAGTAAAAAAAAATTGAAACTTTCTTAGTGTAGTTTCGATACATTGAAATCTAATTTAGGAATGACTGAGCAAACAGAAACAGCATGAAATACTCTCTCAATTTAATAAAATCTAGTATAACAATATATATCTCTTAAAGATGAAAGAAAGAGAATTTTTTACTTTTGCAAAAAGGCTTATTATTATTTTTTGGATGTTACTTAGTTTTAAAGACTTAGACTTGTTACTTAGATTTAAATAACACTAGGTTTCAAAAGAAAACTTATGAATGGATAACGAAAGCTTGTTTAAGAATCCACAATCTCTGACGGAAAGTCTTAACTGTGGTTTGGGCACAATTTTGTAAATTAATAATGAACAGCAATTAATCTGAATTACTAGATTGTGTAGCGTAGTTGGGAACTAACTGTTCTTCAAATGACAAAAAAATTTTAACAATGTTTTCCTAACCGAGTTTTGCTCATACCGTGCAAAGAGTATTACAGAGGATAGGCAGGTATATTTAGATATCAATGAGATAAAGTCATTTCTTCTGTCAGAAAAAAAAATAGAATGACGTTTGAAAAGAAGCCAATTAGATATTTGAGAATTATAAATGCTTAATATAACCACTGTACATTATAGTTTACACTGATGAAAGACGTAAATTTTTCCAAGAATCCGGAAAGCCATGAATCTGGTTTATTATACTTCAATATTGTGCATGGGTCTGGAGGATGTATAATAATATGGGGTGTGTTTTGCTTACATGTAAGTGGTGTCCTGGTGTTTCTTGAGTGCCAAAAAAAGCATACGATAAAAATTGTGGCACTTCAAGTGGACCTTGAAATTTTGCATTTTTAATCCGATAGCGACGAAGATTTATTGAATGAGACTTTATATCGCACCGAGTGATATCAAAATTGCTTTATTATGGCTTCTAAAAATTTCCCAATCCCTACAGTGCTCTTATTTATACCCATCTGTGTTGTAAAGACTCATTCAAAAAAGTATAAAGTTTCTCCTTCCATACAATTTGCAATACAGAAAAATTCTCATAGCAAATATATGTATTTGAAAAAAAATTCAAATAAAACAAATATTTTTTTTAAAACAGGTGTTTTTTACAGATGTTTGGTTGGAAGCAACTTTATCAATTAAAAACACTTAAAGCATAATTTTTTATGTACGGTCATAAATGGAGAGATAAACCATTGCACACTGGAAAAATCCTGCATATCCCGGAATGTCTTAGGAGGAGGATATTTATTAGAAGTTTTTGAAATTCTACTTGAACTGTCTGGGTAGATTCTGAGTTCTGTTGATTTTTTTTAAGTTTATTATTCACACTTTCCAAAGTTGTCTTATTATGGTCTTAAATATATTCATTACTGTCCAATTGTCTCCTGTAACATTTCAGAATTCCTGCCACACAGTTCTATCTCACATATGATTTTTCCCAAACTTGTTCTATGCTCCCATAATCTTCAATGCATACACTGGTATAACTAAGGTAATCTCAACACTTGTATAACTAAGGTTGTCAATTAGGCACCAACCTGACTTACTCCAACTGTATTCCTATCTTTGAAACACTGAAATGTCGTTTATTTTAGTTAAAAAGGAAAGGAAATCAAGCAAAAAACGAACCACAAAATATTCACTTGCATCCTACAGTCTCTTACAACTGAAAGCTACAAAATAGTAAATAGTGATTCACAATTATATCGTGTTACCTCCTTAAATAATGAAACTCGAGAAAAGAAAGTAAAAACTAAGCTCACAAACATTTAACTGAAATCGATGACCACCTAAACAAAGCTAACCCCATTTCTAATTAAATAGCTGATTTGCAGAATTAATCTTAAATCGATGAATTTGCCGAATAAACTTAGAAGTTATATATATATATATATATATATATTGATTTATAATATTGGTGATATGGGTGTAATATTGGTTTAGAAAAAATACTTTCAATATGAGTCCCACAGAGAAGAATACAGCACATGTAGCGATGTGTGGTGCTCTCCTTTATGCGGTCTATTAATTGTGTATGAAGTGCGAGCCATTGCTCTTCGAAAAAAGTTGAAACTGTAATTATTGTCCTAGAAGGGAGAATTAGAGCAGATACAAGCCTTTCTAGACATGATTGATTGGAATAAGGTAAAGTTATCCTATTGGTCACAACTTCCTCTCATTTGCTTCCTGCTCAAGACAAACATATACGATAAGAACTCTATGTGGTATCACGTTTTCATCAAGTAGCGAGAGAGCATCCACTATTGCCAAAGCATAAGACTGCACATAAGCATCCAGAATGTTATTTCTATAGCTGTGAGCATTAATATTTCCACTGGAAAAGACATGGGGCTCTGTGCGTTCAATCAAAGGATACCACCCTAAACGCAAGCGCCGCCTGATCCATATGCAACTCTTTAATGGGTGTTCAATGGATAAAGACGACTTCCATTCTCTCTCCGAATGAAAATGCACCTATTACCACTTTTGAAGCCAACATTGAACTCATCCATAAAGAAAACAGTCCTCCTTTGATCACGTATCCAATAAACATACTGACATGCTCATTGCAAATGACATAGCGCGATCGAGCAGATGTCAGATCATAAAGACCATTTTTCTGAAGTCTTCAATGCATGATTGATCTAGATAACAACCTACCAGAATCACAATGACAAATATTGGTCATCAGCACTCGAGATAATGCTTTGTCATCTTTGGCTGAACCTCCTTGAATTTAATTATCTTTTTACTAATGTCTTTGAATCTCAGATCGATTCCCCTTCAGCCTTATAAGCACTTCTATCTGACTTTGATCTGCCTCCGGTGTCTCAATGGTTAGACATCGAAATTGTTGGTTAAATGATACCTGAAGTCCGTTATTATAGTTTCACTGGGCGAGATTTCTATTCTCAGACACATGGTGATAGTTGCAGCCTTAATCTGAAACGTCTATTTTTATGCGTCTCACAAATGATAAATTCTTCCTTTTACTGACTAAAATATTCAAATATTTTTAAGATTGGCTCATATTTCGGAGAGTTATCGCTCTATTTGTGATTTGTTTCTTAATTTTTCATATATATATATATATATATGCATATATATATTAACCAACCCGTATGATATATTTGGGTCCAATGACTTAATCGAAATACTATTGAATGAGAGTATGAATCATTATGAATATTAATTAGATTAATAAATCTGAAAGGAAATTGAAGGCAATACCAGAAGAATCAACTGAACCAGGTCAGGTAATTGAAATTGTCTGGTTGATTTCATAAAATAAAGATTGTAGTATTCTCTAATATGAAAGTTTGTACACTGAAACATAGGTGTTACACATCATGTATTTTAATATGTGTGGATTATTTCTAATTCACCAATATACTTTATATTTAAGGATTGATTCTTGGTTAAAAATTTATTTTTAACTTCAAATAAAACTTGATCTTTTATTCTAGAGTGGCTATATTTATGTAGGAAATCATATTGGTAATATACATTTGAGAATGTTTAACATATATGCTTTGGCATATACTTTGCAGATTCTCGTCATGTGATATTGAAAAAACTGAATTTGTATACATATAAAACTATAAATTGGAATTACTGGGGGAAATTTGCATGCTTAACCACACATACTTTTTTATTTTAATTACAGAAACAGCAAATGATGTTCGAATTATAGGGCAATTCACGACTATCTTATTTCCTTAATTGTTGTGAATAATCTCTAATCTGTAAGTTAATAATCTGTTGTAAAGTTGAAACAAAATACGCGAATAAAATATTTTTCATATTTTTGTTATTTACATAATTTAAAAAATTCAGATTTTTTACGTGAATATAAGTTTATAGATGGTAACCAAAACATATTATTTACATTGGAAAGCAACTAGCGATTCTAAATTCCATATCTTAAAAATAAAATTAGGGAATACTAGATTTTAATGCATATACTCAAAAATTACAAAAAACAATTTTTTTAGTTATGCTTAAAAAATAAAAGACCTTATTTTGAAAACTGCTTGAGTTATTTTTTATATCATTTATTTCTTATGTAATTTCATAGTGAATTTTAATATTTAGATAAATTAATTTTGCATACAGAGATGTTTTGTATAAAATAAATAAACTTAATTCCGATATCTACTAATAAATTATAAGTTAAAAGTAAGACAATCACTTTTATTTATTAATTTACGAAAACATCATTAACTTGCATATAAAAAATAAAAAATATGATTGTGGAAATGGAATAATGATTTTAAATTACAAATAAGATTTTCAAATACGAAACAAATAAGTCAAAGCTTTACTGTATAAATTTCACATTTATTATATTTGCAAAATTTTATTTAAAAAGTGCATTTCATCAGCAGTTTCATTAAGAAATTTATAAATAAACTTTATACTTTAGAGTTTATAAAAACTTAAAGTAATTTTACTAATAGTAATATTTTTTGATGTGTTTGTCCCTAAGAATATTTTTCTTCGGGAAACTCAATTATATTCAGATTTGGTACAGTTTGAAAATATCTTGTTTCTGGAAAAAAAAGTTTCCTGACATTTAAAGAAATTTGTAGTTACAGAAGTAGGCAACTGCTACTTCGAATAATAAAACTGTTTTTGTTTGTATTTCAATTTTAAAATAAACTTTTCAGTTTAAGCTCTTTAACTTATGAAACAATGTTTGCGAGTTTATTTCTCTTAATTAACACCTATATTAATTTAACGACAAAGGTAGGAGAAATGATATACAAACTGGATCTTATAAGAAAAATTAATAACATTCGCAAGACCGGTAATTAGAAGTTAATCATGTTGCGGGATGCATTAAATTAGTTGCAAAAGAGACTTAAATTAATTGCCGTATTATTTGTAAGTAATTACATTTAGATTATTAAAAATCCCTTAGAATTTAACAAATTATACTAAGCTTGTTATTTTCACCTTGCTAATTTTTGATGGTTATTTTGCAAAAATAATTTGACATCCTTTAATATTTGTTGATATTGAGTGTAAATTTCCGTTCTGACTATTGCACTGAATTATATAAAATTAATTATTTGGTCAATCTAATTGAAGCTTAGGAATTCTTTAAGATTTAATTTCATAAAACTCTTAGTATTATTTCTTTTTTGTGATCTTAAGCTTTTATGACAAATGAAACACATAATGAATCATTTGATTCCTGGTAAAAATAAGTTTAATTAGTATATGGATATATTTGCAACGTTGTTGGTTGAAAATTAGTGACGTTTTAAGTCAACAGATAATTGTATAAATTTATTTTAATTCCATACATAAGCCATTTTGATTTAAATGGAATAAGTGAATTCATAATTAAAATACATTATAAATTATTAATATTTTCAAATTAAAAAATTAATGTAATATACTTTGCTTTATTAAAATTAATAACAATATTTTTACTTAATGGGGAATGATTTTTTATTTTTATAGAAGCCTGGAATTTTATTATTAACATATTACACAACAAGTCAAGATGCAAATATAAGAATAAGTTAACCAAATATGTATTTCTATGCATTATACACAATAAATTCTACTAAAGCTTTGATAAAATTGTTTCATAAACCTTAAAGTTAAAATTTTAATTAAAATATTTATCATACTATTTTCCAAATTTTTATATCATAATACATTCGATTATATGTAAAACTATTTGTATAAATAGATATCCTTTCAATATTACTAATTTTTTTAAATATTTTTGTTATTTTTACATATGCTTGTAAATACGATAATATGTCATTTATTTCAGTATACTTTATATAAAAATATGTAGAGTATATTTTCCAATATCAGTTTTATATCGATAAAATTTCCTCTAAAAGGGCAATTAAATTTAAATAAGTTGTTTATTTAATTCGATGCTGTAATTTTAACTGCAATTTATGTTTGGCATAAAAATATTCAGTGATTTATTAATATAATATATATATTTTATACATTAAATTAATTCATGTAAAACAAAAAACTTTTAATTTGTAATTTATCTAAACATATAGCACAGAGTTGATCATTTGAAAGATTTTAAAACAGTTGTTTAAGTTAGAATTAAAAACTCATTTCCAACATTTTTCTAACATAAATCTAACAAAGCTTTTTTTTCATAACATTGTGATGACTCTTACGGTTGGAGTAAAATTTAAATTTAGAATATTTTTTTATAATTTTTTAAAAAACTATAACATAAATAATAAACAGAATTTTATATAAGGTTCGTACGTTAGACAAAAAAATTGCTTCTCTTTCGATCAGATGAGATGCATCACCTTAAAAGCTCTCCAAATCCAAAAAAAAGTGATTTATTTGAAAAACACTAGAGAATAATGTTTTCTAAAATTTCTTTCGTGTCTCGTAACGAAACTCAAAATTGAAATTTACTCACGAAAGCCGATGTTTCAGAATGCATTACAAGGAGAGAAGATATTTTGCATAAGCTTTTGGAAGATACGCATGGTTTTTTACTTTCTTCATGTTGAAAACACTTATCACATAAAAAATGTTATGCGAAATGCTTTCTACTTGACAAGCTATAAAACAACATATATGTTTCACTCAAAATAATGCATATTATTTATTTCAAAGTTTAAAATTATAAAAAGCCCTAAGCTTTGTCTTTAATTTATTTATTACAATTACTGTTGTACATAATATTAATACATAACTTATTAATTGAGTTTTGATGTTTATATCATCCTAATCTTCCTTGAATAGATCCTTACACTTCTAAAACAAGTAAAATACATTAAATTCAAGTATTTTGATATTTGCTGTTAAGTATTTATATATTTAATGATTTTGAAAGAATTTATAAATAAGCTACATGTAAAAGGAGAAATGCACAATATTCCCTTGGCTTTGTCCTGTACAGAAGAGTTTGCTTTACTATTCTTAGTTTTTAGTGTTGCATTTATTTTTATTACATTTCTTCAATCTCTAAATTTCTTTGGTTAATGGTAAATAAATATTTACTAAGACACATGATCTTCCATTCTGTAAATCAATGTTTATGTTAAATTGTTTTTAAAAACTTTCTCTTACAAATAGGAATTTATAATATTGAATTTAATGTGTGTTATTAACATTTAGTGGTCTGTTACTAACATTTGATAGTGAACTTTGAAAATGTTTATTTAAAAACATCGTTTTAATAAAGGTAACTAAATATACAGAATTAGAAAAATGTAACAAATTAAAATTTCTTATGATTTGTAGAAATTATTATTTATCATAACCCAGTTTAATTTTGTAAATATTTATATATATAAGAAAACAAATATTTTGAAAATATTTTATTATTTAAACTTATTTTTTGTATACAATTAATGTTTCGTCTAACTTTAGAAAAGTATCTTAAATAAATTTATTGCAATCAGTCAAAGTTATAAAGTTATATCATTTATGGCCAAATATTTATCTTCAGATAATGAAATAATAAAACAAAACAAATAATTATTATAATTAGTAATATTCTTAATGAATAGAAATGATGTATTTTGAACAATATGCATGGTAACACATATTTACCACAGAAAAACACAGTGCTTGAAAGATAAATTAATATAAAGAACGTAAAAAAAGTACAATAATTTATACGCACAGAAAGAAATTCAAGAATGGCCATGCATATTATTTTGAAAAAAAAGAAAACCGGAATCATGCTGTCATGATATGTAACATTCACATTGTAATTTACGATAAATACTTCTATGATACAGTAATAATATTGTATATTTATTATTTATTTCAAATATTACATTGCATACCAATAATACACCATTCATTGAAATATTAAGATAGACATTTCATACCACATCCAAATCAAGTTTAAATATAAAAGAGAAAGATAAATTATCTAACCACCATGCTTTCTTAACCTAAATCCATTAGAATTATTTTTGGCTAAGTTTAAAAAAAAATTACAAAAATTGGATATTTATGTATATATAATTTATTTTTTAAGTGGAGAGTAAAATCATCCAACTGTTCAGAAATGGAAAATTATTCTTCAAATCTCTTCGATAACCAAATTGTATCTATAAATAAAAAGTTTGAAACTATATATATATATATATATATATATATATATATATATATATATATATATATATATATATATATATATACCGATGCTTTAAAAACTATACAAATACTTAAAATATTAATGAAAACAACGGTAATTATATTAATGTAACAATTTTTTTTCAGACTTAATGAACTAATTCCAAAAACACGTAATATTCATTTGGTGTTCTTTATTTTGAATATTTTTTAATGTAAGTAACATACTTTCTTTAATTTAGCTTTGCCATTCAGTTATGGTATCTCGACATATTGAATTATACAATAACTAAGAAATTACTAATTTGCTCTCAGAGTTATATTATTGGAGTTAATTAATTTGTTTCATAAATTTATTGAAGATTAATTCCTTAGTTTTATGAAGGTAAACCTATGAGAAATACAATAGAGCCTCATAATAATTCAAATGGTTTTCAAGATACAATAGTAACTGTGATTGACAAGATAATGAAATTGCTTACGTAAATGAAGCGGCCTTTTAGTGGAATAGATAAATTCCAATTTAAACTTTAGAGGATAGTTAGTTTAGTCAACTAAAATTGCTTTATTGCGCAAAATTGGCAAAGGTTTTGAAATGCGAGGACCGTTTATATTTGAGACAAATGACCACTTACCCAAGAATCATTCAATATTTAGATGGTTGTGGTGATTACTTGATCATTTATATCTAAATATCTTGTAAGGAAACATTATATAATTGAAATATATTCTCTTTTCATCAAGATCAATGGAACAGATATGTTAATAAATTTTATTTTACATAAAGAGTGTTGATACAGTTCCTTTTAAGCTTCTTGAAAATATCTTCAGACAATAATTTATGGTGTTATTCTTTTTTATAAGTGAAATGAAAAATGGGAATTAGTATAAACGATTCACTAAAACTCTTGAATTCAAAGCGAATTTTTTTTATTAAACATGAATAGGCTAATATATGCTTAAAGGTACACTTATTTACATAATGCACTGATACATAACGTAGTGATCCAGTGTACATTAAGTCTATATTTGATCAATTAAGAAATAAAATAATTTCAAATTGTTATATATATATATATATATATATATCTATATATATATATATATATATATAGCGATTTATCGGGGTATGTGTTTTTCTTCCTTTCTTAAAAAACTTTATCCCACATTTCCATCATTTAAATGAAGTGAATATATGTATATATGTTTAATTGAGATTTCCCCAGCAGATGTTTCTGGCTGTCCAATAAATTATGACATTTAAATATTTTGCACTTACCATTTTAAATTTACTTTTTGCAACCTATTCCTAACCAGAAAAGGCTTCTTAGAAACGGTCATCTTGCGATAAACTAATCACATATTTTTGATAATTTATCATGTTATAAAAAGTAATCAAATTGATATTTTGCAGGTAAAGAAATATTTTTCTTTAACGCATTATTTCCTTACGTTTTATACATTTTTTTATATTATTAAATAAAGAGAAAATGCGTGTAATTATTATTTTTTTTAATTATCAATTTTCTATAGAAACATTTTTAATTAATTTTCTGACAATTTAGTTTGGTGAAATTCTATGCAAAAATCTTTATTAGAAGTTAAATTTCATACTTCATTTAATTTCTAATAAAGATTTTTATAAAGAATGTAACATTTGTCTAAGATATATAGATGTAAAATATGGAAAAAGATATTATTTTTGTTATTTTGGTCCAGAATTTGAGTAGGCAGAACAATAACTGACAATAACTTTTATATACTGAAACGAAAATAATTGAATAAATTATTTATCAAGTTTTGAATATTTTACACAAATTGTTGGATAGTCATACAGAAATATGTATACTAAGCAATATATTTTTATTTAATGCAGCATTATATATAAAAGTATATGGTGATGTAATTTTAAATATATTGTTATAAATATAATAAACTTGTGTGTTCTGGTGTATAGAATATTTCTTTAAAAACACAGAAAAATCGAAAGTACTTTGACCCAATGATCGGGACTATTCAGTATTGTCAGTATATCCCATGAAGTTTTCCCTAAAATTTTCTTGAAGAAAACGTTTTACTCCTGCAACTCTATCAGGAGAGGTCCTGTTTTGATAAAACTAAAATTATTGAGGTAATAAACTTAGAGAGAATATCTTTTTTGTTGCTTTCTCACAATTTTACATATCTTCATTAAACTAACGTCTCTTGCGAAAAATTAAATTCAATTAAACTGTTAATTAGAACGCCACACCAAACGTTGATAGAACAGCGCATTTTTGGTGCGACAAACTCACTCTTGTTATGTTTTCCATAGTCCAACAGTGGATAATTTGCCGATTCTGTATGCTCAATATTGCTTAATTAGTCCATAAAATATTTAAAAAAAATTAAAGTATCAATAGTAATCATTGTCCAATTGCCTCTACCATATTGGTAATTATTATGTGATAGTGTCAATTTTTGATTCAATTATACTGGACAGTAATGCGCTCATTTAGTATGCAATGTTTTCTATAAACATGTTTATAATAAATTGCATATTTAAATAATTTTAAGTAATATGTATTGGCTAACGCATATGCAAATATAATTTCCGGCTTTACAGCAGAACTTGATTCCAACGGACTTCCTGTACAAGGTCAAGTAATTTTGCTGTTTGTTTCTCAGAGCCAATTTCTTAATTTTCAATACTTTGATGATTTGTATCAAACTTTTAAAACGAACAATCTCGAAAACCATTAGTAAACAACTGTGTAGAGTTAGGCCAGCCGCAAACTATCGGCGATTTCGCCGGAAACACCTAGCAGAGCGAAATCACCGCGAATTCACCGCCGAAGGAATGGGAGGTAACTATGACGTAGATGTTTG
>JAPDSC010137098.1:0-12991 GCA_026290005.1 Latrodectus geometricus
TTTTCAAATTCACTATAAATGATAATTCTTAAATAATTTAATGGTATAAACTATAATTTTTGATAATGATTAAACTTATTTTTTTTTGTTTTAGATAATAATTTATGGATATGTGTTTTGATATTTTGCATAAATAGTTTGTATTATCCATCTACAAAATTAAAATCAAAAAATTAATTGAAATATAAATATCAAAAATGTATCATACCATAAGACTTTGAATACTTAAGGCTTATTAATGTAGCGTGTGTATAAAGAGATTTCATTAAATATTTTCTGATTTCAACAACATTAGTTGTTGAAGTTAACCGAAAATTCTCCGTTGTTTTATTCTTTGGTATATAGTTTTTTTCAAACGATATACAGTAAGTAATAAATCAGATTTCACATTTTAAATGAGAACCTCAATCCTTAGTAGGTAAATACTTTGCTATCGAAATTGCATAAAAGACTATTTTTCTGTAGTGGTTTCAAATTTGCAATTAATTATTAAGAATAATTATATGTTATTCATAATATTTTATTTATACTTAATTATTTTATGGCATAATTTTCAATTATGTCTTAATGTAACGAAAAATAAATTATACAAGCATTCCTTATTATATTCAGGTAAAGAAATTGTTGCGAGTTAATACAGTTAAAAATATTCTTATCACAGAATTATTTGTTTATTTTATGTTTATATATAAACAAATTTAATCAAAGAATTTTAAATAAATTATTATTTTTATCTTCAAGGACTTAGTTCAACGTTTTGATTAATTACTCTTATACTTAACATAATTAAAATAATATAAAAAATATATTGCAAAAGTAATTAAAATTAAAAAAATCTAATGCTTCATTAAGGTAACTGAAGTACTTTTTTTATTCCTTTCCATTGCTTAGGTCAACATTTATTTTTTTAAGAACTTTTTTGAGTATTATTTTTCCAATCTACGTTGGACTTGTTAAGTACTTAAGTCACACTAACAAAGACTGTCACTCTGTAACAAGTCATTTAACAAATGGTTCGCAATTCTTTCTAAACTTCCAATGTGTTAACAAACTAAAGAGAAATGTCAGACATTTAAGGTGACTTGAATTTCTCTCTTTTATCCCGTTTTTCTCTTATCTGAAATTTAACTGTTTCGAATTTATCGAGTTTATTCCACATACTAAGTTTCCGACAGGGAAAACTGAAGCAGAATAACATAAATGGCAGAAACTTTAAGCTAACAATCTGAAAAGTTTAAGTGTGGATATTTTTTAAGATAAATGTTTGGAGTGAGGATTCCTAATGACATTGAATTTCTAATTTATCGATTGAATACAAAAGAAAGATAACAGTTTCATTTATATTGTTTAGAAATATTAATGATAAATATATTCATTATCAACATTTGATGTATAATTTTTTTTGATGATTTGAAAATATTTCGTTTCAGATATTAAAAGATAAAATATGATGCTTTTAATTTTCTTCAATACTAACGGTAAGAAAATGTTTTATTAACTTGATAGAAAGAAAAAATGAATATATGCTAATGAAATGACTGTTTTTTTATTTTGAAAGCTAATGATTAACTGATAAAATGAATAAAACGGATTATGAATAAAATGGTTTGGATTATACTATTTCAAGCCATTTTTTAAAATATTTCTAGTAGATATTTTATATCCTCTGCATAAATGCAAATAATATTCTTGAAACAAAATATTAAGTTTTACTTGCAACAGAATATTTCTCTTCAAAAATTGCATTTTGTACAAAATTTCTAATTACTCTGTTAGCCACAATAGTTAGTAATGAAAAAACATAAAATATTTATAAATATCTTAAAACACATGGGGAACACATTTTAAGAATTTTAGAGTTGTTTTTATAAAGTGAATGTTCTTCTTTTAGGATTTTACTTTTGTGGAAGAATGATTTTGAATAATAGTGACAACTAAAAAAATCATTTGCTCTAGTAATCGCTTCCATTTAGAATATTTCTTTAGACTATAAATTGTATCAGATAGAAAAGAAGATAATCTCTATTTTCATAGATATATTGTAAAATAAATAAATGTCAAGAACTACATATTTTAGTACAATGATTTTTCTTTTAGAATATCTTCTGGGAGAATTATTCAAATCTAAATTTAAAAAGCGTTAAATATGTTATTATCCTCCTTGAAATTAATACTTTATATAGATCAAATTTTTATGTCGGTGAAAAATTGTTCTATGAGTTCTCCAAGAGAGCTTATATTCCTGATTTTAATTTGTTGTAATGCCATAAAATTAAAAGAAAATACATATAAATGATTTTTTTAAAAATGTTGACTGACTCCTTAAATGTATTTAATGAAGATCATTTATTTTTCTAGCTTCCTACTTGCTTAAAGAACTCCTTATTTTGGATAAGATAAATAGAAATGTGTATTAAAAAATCTTAAAAAAAGAAAAGAAAATTTAAATTTTAGTCTAATACATTGCACTACAAAAATCTTCTGTGAGAAAAACATATCCATAATCAATCAAGTTAATGGAAGAATTTTCAATTTCAAATATTATGGAGAATCTACAGTTAGGTGGCATAGGTGTATCATAAAATGATGTTTGTCAGAAATAACTGATAACTAAACATAGTTAACCAGAAAGTGCTGTGAATAATAAAAATGTTACATTGTCTGGATAAAATCAAGAAAATCGTTTACAGGATAATCGGTGAATATAAATCGAGGAGACAGAGCTATCAATTAACATTTCAGAAACCAATATTACTGATAGAAATGAATATTTAAAAATGATTTGAATTCTCTAAGAACGTAAATAATAGATATTGAAACGTAGGTATTTTATGTAGATTCCCTTAATGAGTCGATAACAAGTATTTCAAATACATGGGTTCTTTAAAATACATTCCAGGAAAATTTGCTTTAAAAAGTAAATTGACTCATTACACATTCGTGTATCATCTAATGGAAAATTTTTGAAAAATGATGTAAGTATACTCCTTCATTGTTTATAATGATAATTTAAGTTTTTGTAGAATACCCTTTGTATTTATTTTAAATTTAAAGTATATGTAAAAAAAGGGTCCATGAGTCATTTTTATTCATTTCAATATAATATAATTTTGAATTATAACAGGTAAAATTTGTGAGAAATAAACTAAAGTAATTTAATGATTGTTTTATCTTATTAATTAAGCACTGGCCAACGCTTAAAAATATTAATTTTTAGACTACGATGTTAAATACCTTAAAACTGTCATACTACATGTTATTTCTCTCAAATATTCAACTAGAATGTATTTTTTTACTCTTTGTGATTTTTTTGTGTTCTACGAATATTTCAAAACTCTTTTGTAAAATAAATTTGGTTTCTGATGTTATTCAAAGTGAAATTGCGAATTTTGAATTTCACTTTTTCGAATAGTTTATTCTTTAAAACCAAATATGTATTAAATTATGTATGAAATAAAACATATATTACAACATTAAACATATATTTTTAAGTATTTAGTTTGTGATTTAAATCCCTAATAAATATATTTATTATTGAGAGAATGAGATGAAGTTTCTGTTTATATTAAATATTTTACATTTATCACGTTTTAATAGATAAAAAATTTTATAATGAAACATTCTTTAGTACTGAATGTTTTGGTAAAATATCTCTAACACCACAGGAAATCAGCAAAATCAGCATTCGTGCAAAAACAATGTAATATCTGAAATATGCATAATACAAATAATCAAATATATATACTTAAACTTTCCTCTTACATTTCATTTGAATTAAATCATTTCTGATTTAACAATTGCTAGCATGTATATATTTAATCCATGCATGCTAAGAATTATTAAATGCCAGAAAATGGAAGATGAATTTCAAATTCATATACTTAGATATTTATGAGTGAAAATTTCCGTGAGTATTGGTCTAATATTAAATTTCCTGTTATGCTTTGATCACGTTGAAGTGATGCTTAAGTTAATGCTAGTTTTAAGTTAATGCAAGAAATTCTGTAACATCTTATAATACATCAACTTGATGGAACTGACGAATATAATGTTACCTTATTTGGATAGAGAAACATTAAAAACATTGAAAATTAAGTAAATACATAAGATTATTTAATTTAAATTGTGAAAGTTTAATATGTGTAAATAAAACATTTTAGTTCCAGTTATTCAATGAAATATGAAACTAAATATCAATGCAATTTAAAATGACAAATGCTTAAAACATCATAAATCATGTTTAAAACATCAAAAAAATATCATAAATGTCACTGAAATTTATTCTTTCAATTTATTCCTATTTTAAATGGTATTCATAAAATTTATAATTTAAATAAGATTTTTACTAAAATATTATAATTAATTTATTTGAATACAAATAAAATGTAATAAGGAAAGCTTTTAGATATTGTGGCTTAAATTTTACAAAAAATTCTACTTATTAGATCCAATAGCAAACAAATAAACACAGGCAGATAAATATGAATTGATGAATAAATTTTAAAATTTTCTTTCAATATCTTTGTGTCATAATTATGAAATCTTTGAAATGATTATCTTTGAAATTTTGATGGTAAAAAAACGTATTTGTCATTTGATAGTTTCGTTTTATCTTCTTTTAATTTTTTTTTCTTACAACTGTTTACTTTCTTTCCAAAAAATATTTGAAAGGATTGATGTAAGAAATATATTTTTGCTTGTAAAATATTTCAAAGTTTAAATGATAATTCTTTATTCCTCAAAAGTAATCAAATAAAGTGTCTATGAATTTTATGTAATTACATTATTAAAATTGTTAGAAAAGGAAAGTATGCATTAAATAATACCATAAATGTAATTAGAAAAGGGAAATATTTATTTGAAGTCAAATAATAGGGGTCATTAAACTGTTTTGCATAAAACCTGAAATTTTACGGGATGTATTTTTAATTTAACCAAACTAGAGTATCTATAACATTAGAGCTAAACAAGCATGAAATTTAAAAATTATTGGTTAGTAACTCAAATTTATTGTAATAGAAGTACATTCATTTTTTATATAAAAAGCAGGAGTTTTACTGTTTAAGTTTGCTCTTTGAAATGTTAACATACTGTTGACTGGAGTCAGGAAAAATTTTAACACAGTTTAAAAAATTACAATCTTTAAATATTTACATTACAAAACGAGGAATAAAATTGAACTAGAAGAAACTTTTATTAAAATTATTAAACCTTTAAATTATTGAAAATAAAAGAAAATTCTTAAACCTTCAATTTTTCTCAATATAAATGTTTTAATCATGAATTTATAGTATCATAACAAGAATAAAATGTAAGTAGCAAAAATAATTTACGCTAAAATTTTATGAATAAGACATCAAGCTAGGCATAAATGAGTTATTATCATGATCATAAATTCAAAATTTTTTTGAAGTTGGTAACCAGCTTAACACATTTTCACTTAAATACATGACAATATTCCATAAGCTATTTAATATTAAATTATCGTAATAATACTTTTATTAAATTTCGGCCATTTTTTGTTATTTCTAACAATATTAACTTTCCAAATTAATAATAATTTTTCACAAACTTGAAAATAAATTCTTTCAAATTAAATAAGAATTTGTAAGCGCACTTAACGTAATGAAAAATTACCACCTTTATTTTATCTATATAAATATGTTATTATGAAATATTTTTTCCTTGTATTTAAATTATTATTTAATATTGAAATAAGTTATTTTTGTCTTAATTTAAGCAGACATTTCTCATTTCCTATGTTTTCTGAGAGTTAAATGTTCTATTTCTTTCTAATCTTAAACTTAATATTTTAGTTTATTATAAATTACTGCTTGTCTCTCATATTATATGCCTTAGCAATGAACGAAAGTTAAATTAAATAAGTAAAATGACAGATAATTATTAATTCCATAAGCTGGTATGCATATAAAATATTCTTCTTCATTGTAATCTAATAAGTTTTCTGCTCAGCATAAATAAATTATGCAATCACGTGTCACAGAAAATTAAGAAATGTGAAAAAAACATGATAAATTATTCTCAGTTACTTTATTTATAATCTAGAACTAATTACTATTTAAGACAAAGTTATTTAGCTTTCATTTAGGATTTTTAATGTACAAATAAATTTATGTCCAGGATAATTTTTAAATTTCTGTACCATTTTCTTTATAAATATTGTTAAACTATATTGTTCTGCTCCTAGAATAACCTTTTTTTAAGTAAATTTTTGTAACAAAATTAAGACAAAATATGTCACAATTAAGACAAAATTAAGACAAAATATAAAACAAAATATGTAAGACAAAATATAAAAAATTGTGTGTATGTATTACAAACTTTTTGATTACTTGAATTCATTCAATATCATATTTTCTTCATTTAAACAATCTTAAAAATGAACAGAGATTAAAATGTTAAGTTTTGTTTTTTTAATTTGATTCTCCCAAACATTACATACTATTATAAATATTTTATAATTTCAGAGATTTTTATCCTCAACTACGATGAATATATTCATTCTTAAATGAATAAAATATAAAAAAAGTAAATAAAAGACTTTTTTTATCTCAACAAAAGCTTTGTTGCACAGTGTGCATTTATAAATTGATATAAAGAATTTAATCAAATTTTAATTTGCAAAATATATTGAATCTTTAAATGACATTTATTTCTAGATAAATTAATAGAGTTTTTTGAAAAAAATAAGTATTTTCTATTTCCTAAGAATCAGTCTTAAGTTGATTATTGGAAATAAAAACTCTAAAATTAGTTAAATTGTTTTGACTTTGATATACATCGTTCTAACAACATAAATGCAATTGGCTTATGAATGAAATATTTTTGCATAAAAAAGAATTAGATAATAATACACATTTGTAATAATCAACTTGTTTATTTACATAAACGAATTGATTATTGCAAATGAGTATAATTATCTAATTGTTTATTATCTAATTATAAAAATAAAATGGCAATTTTCAACATTTAAATGTTTTTACTCGTAAGTGAGATCACTAATTACAAAATCTAATTGGTTCGTTTGATTTTCTATTAAATACAGTTTTCTTTTTTTCAATAAATCTTAATTACAGAACTTGCTTGTTACAAGATATAATTAATTCATAGAATTACGCAGAATGAAATTGAAGCACTTTCATACCGAATTTCATTTCTTTATTTTACGTATTGATATATAAGTTATTCTTACAACTTAAAAAGTTATTAATTAAAGAAGACTTTTAACAAGATAATATGTTTTTTCTCACACAGGAAATTTATGAGGACATATAAATGTAATGTAAACAATAATTAATTTTTTCCACTTCATTGATATGTCCCTTTTACTTTCATTAATATATGCTTGAGTAACTTTATTTTTATGAATTTTCTAGTTTTTAACTATATTTTTTTATATGTTGATATCATTAATATTGAACTATATTCTTATATGTTCATTAACTACTTTAGATCTTATTCCTTCTTCTAAATCAAATCGTTGCCTTACTAATACTCTTAATTATAAATAAATTCTTTCAAATTAGCTGAGTGCCAGCATTTTCTCCTCTAGAATACATAATTTGTAATTTTTATTTGATTTCAAGTGCAATTTTTTGTAGAATATATTAAAAAAATATTTATCTTTTGTAAAACAGTACCCAATGCTGTACGCTATCTTGTAATCAAGAAATTTTTAATGCAATCTGTATATCATAATTTCCCTCGCATATATATATGTGTGTGTGATGCATGGCTTTTTATTCAAATATGTCTTCATTTTGTTAATAAAGTATTGAATATATAAAATATTATGATAATGGGACAATCCTTATGTACTTGTGTTACATTATGAGCAATTAAATAAAAAAATGCAATTAATTTTATTCAACTAATTAACATTTATGTTAAAATATGTAAAAATTTAAAAATTTTAATTATGTTGAAATTTAAACTCTATTAATTTGGTGAAATATCTATTTTTATGAGTCAATTTGAATAAAAGTAATTAATTACTTAGAAATATTATTGACTCATAACATCAGTTATGTGTCAATAATGGGATGATTAGCCTGATAAGCATTCCAGATTCAATGTTATAATTTGAAGATTGACTATTTTCCAGTAATATGTAACGCTGGGGCGTACTTGTAGAAAACAAGGTACAGAAAAATGAAAAAATGTGTGACGTAAATCTATTGCTCTTGAATGGACATCAAGAACATCTTATCAACTAAGAGTGGAAAAATTTTGGGCTAAAGATCATCGACTGTTTGTAAGATGTTAACAAAAATATTTACTTTATGAATTAGACGGAGAGATGGTACCATTTGAATCAAGGTGCACTGTAGAACTTTCGCTTATTCAAGTTACTCAGCCCACTCTTAAGCTGAGCATTTATTTTCCTTCTCATGAAAGATAACAAGTCTTCAAACTTCATCATGGCACTCCCACCGCAGCACATTTACAGGACTGAAATGCGAAAATGTATTTTAGATCATGCCAAGAGTTTTGTAGAATACATCATTCACAAAGCAGCAAACTAAGCACCGACTGATTTACAGCGGTGTACCTTATCTGTACCTAGTCAACGTTTTGATAGCATCGTCATTGATCTATCTGTCGAAATATGTTGAGTTATTCTCATTAAAGCAAGCTACTGCTAAAGAATGTGTTTTTACATTGGAAAATGAAATCTTTTTAAGGAATGGATTATTGCGTATAAAAGTGAGTAACAATGAGAGATAATTTGTCAGTGAAATAATACAACAGCTATGATTTGTTTTGAACATTAATCAAAGTATTTTACATGTTTACCATCACAGAGGTTTGATTTCAACTCAAATTTTAATTTAACCAGCTTGGCAGAAAATATGTCACCTTTTCCCGAGAAACTTAAATACTTTATGTTGTTTATTTTAACAGTTTCTGGTACCAAAATATGGTTATTTAATTTTAATTATTAACAAACAATAAAGAAATTGAACAATTGTAAATATATATTAGCAAGAAATTACCGAAGTTTCATATTTTTAACATTACAACACAGTAAGCTATGAATATAAAAGTATTAAATGATATTTTTTAATTTTTCTAAAGTTAAAGCATTGATTATAAACTCATATCAATATTTTAAAATGTAATTTTATATTCTTTAACATCATATAAAATTAAAATATTCAATTAAAATATGATTATCATAAAGCATTATAAAATACAGGAGGTATTTCATTACTAATTATAAATTATTAAATTTGAATAAAATAATTTAAAAATTAATAATTATATATTTATTTAGATTTATATGTGGTATACCGCATGGAAAGAATTTTATTTTTTAATTTTATGCATAATATCATTAAACTGAAAATTCATTTATAGATGATAGTGATAGATAAAATCTAGATTTGCTAATGCATTGTAGATTCTTAAAGTATTAAATCAATCATCTGGTTGATATAATTATCATACGGCTTTGATTATGAATATAAAAATATAATTATTGCCAAGAAGACAAAATAAGTATTTTGAATAAATAATATCCAAACGTACTTAAATAAGTAAAACTAGAATCCTCAATTTCAAAAAAAAATCTCACAAGAAATGTATTTTAAATTGTATGTATATTAAAAATTTAAATGGAAACATAGTTCCCTAAAATTGTTACATTTCACAGATGAAGATGTTTTTTCTTCAAAAGTGTGTATGTCTCAAATATTTTAACTAAATTTTCATTTTATGTTTTTTGCACTTTAATATAACTTTAAAATTATATTCTAAGAGTATTGAAAAATAAACTCAGGGACTATATTAGTTGATAAATACAAAACAAAAATCATTAGTGATTGATATTGAAGTTACAAATTTTTATTTGTACGTTCAATACCGAATTATTTGAATTATATTTTCAAACAAGAACTGAATTAAATTTAGTATACACATGTCTGCAAGTGTAAAATTAACTGTTAACAATTATACCTATAGTAGGAATTTCTTAATATATAAGTTCATAAACATTATGTTAATTTCAAATAATATATAAATAATGGGAAACTAAATGATAAACATTTTATTTTTATAGTTTTCAAGAACTGAATACATTTCTCTGCCCTTTATTTTAGGGAGGAAACATCAAAGTATTTACACTTTTGTATTATTAAAATTTTATTTCAATTTTCAATATTTATTTATATATTGCATTTAATCAAAAAATGTTTTTAAGATTTTTTTTCACTGTACAAATAAATAATTTAATTGTAATACATAAATTAATAAAATGTATATATATATATATATATATATATATATTTTTTTTTTGCAGTAACATTAAATTAACTCATGCAACAGTTGAAATAGCTTATTACGTAGTAATTTAAGGTGTTTACAGTAATGCAGTTGCTTTATAAAAATATTTTTATTGATAAGAAATTAACAACGAAATTATTTTAGATAAAATATTTAATTTTAAAGGATTTCCTCTTTTTATCGCTTGCAGTATTTGACTTGAGAAATATCTGAATTAAATTCGTCTTATCTTATGAATTAAGTTATTTAAAAATTGTTGCTATGCTTTTCTTTTCAATAATTTCAAATAAAAGAATCCATTGCTTAATCATAACTTTAAATTTCTCATTGAGTAATTTTTAACTAAGTTAAACTAGCATTTGTTTAAAATTTAACATTAGTTAATGTAATTTAAGGCAATTTATTTATCATTTTTATGAGCAATATCATTAATTGGACCAAATTGGAAATCAGGTATCAAGTTATCAATATTTTACTTATCATTAATTGATATTATACTTTCCCTATAAAGTTGACTCTTTATATTAATTTTATTTCTGAAAATGTGAAAAGCTCTTATTCAAAACATATTTTATAACTTATGTCAAGAAACATTTCTATCATTGCTTAAATTATTGAGCCAAAGAATGCATCCTATGAAAGCGCATTTATTTTATTCCAGGCAGAAAATGTCGCAAGAAAACCTTTAAAATAGAAAGTGTTTCATCTTGCGTAATGTAAGTTATTTCTTCTTCACATGTCTTTCATGAAACATTAAGCATCTACAATGCCCCAATCTTTCTTAGACATTATATTCTAGCAACATGCATTCTGTCAAACTGAACCAAAAAATATATATTTATGAAAAATTCTACGCATGATGTGTATGCCGAAAACTTTCAAAACTAAAAATAAAAATGGACATAATAAAAAGAAAACCCAATAAGTTTGTAAAAACATTTATTCTTTTTAAATTGAAATATGCATATTAATTTACGTATAAAAGTAGAGTAAATTAAAAATGTTATATTAATTTACACAAAAAAGTAGAGAAGCATATTTTCATTTTTTTAATGTTGAGAAATATCTTGCAATGCACATGCTAACTATAAAACCATTTGTTTATACCTTTATAAAAACTATTTTAAGCAGAACAAAGAAGATATAGTTTAACCAAGAAGCATATTCCTTAATTACTGAATAATTTATAAGAAATATTACACTTAAATGAAACACATATGAGTAGCATTTTTCAATAGTCTCATTTAATGCTCAATAAAAAGTATATTACTTTCTGCATTAAAATTATTCCTTTGAATTTTTAAACTGATGCCTGATTTTCAGACAACAAAAGAATTTAATCCAAACTATTTATCACTTTTATTATTTGATTTTTGAAAGTAAAATTTATTAATGTGATGCTCCTGTAAAATTCAGGGCATCCGAATATTTCATGAACATTTTAAAATATTTGATTCTATATTATTTGTGTCCAATTGATGACGGTTTGTGAAACTTTGATTGCACTTCCAACGATAATATTTATAAATGTAACAAGTAGACATTCAAAAATAGAAGGGCATGAAATTAAGAAATTTAACAGTAATTATCAATATATATACCTAAATGTTAAGCATCCATATTATTTCTCTAAATAGATTTATTACCTAACAAAAAAGTTTATATGATGAAAGAAGTTGTATTTATTCATGCTTCTTCTTGCTTTAGTAGAATACATTTATATTCAATCCAATGCTTCACAAATCTTCAAATTCATATTATTGACAAATTCAGTTTATTATTCAATACCTAATTAAATATTTCAGTTTAAGGATTAATTTAGTGTTCGGTAATTTTAATTAATTGATAACTTATAAGTAAAATATGAGTTAATGATGCTATATTTTGGTTTTGATTTAGTAACCGGTATATATTGAAGATTATCACGAGATAAGCGGATAACCTTCGTTTAATTTCATTAATTGTTAGTGAATTATTCATTCCCAAATATCAACTGACACATGAATAGAATAATTATTAAAAGAGTACATGTGATGCATTATTAGGGCATTAAAGTATTTCTATTCTGTGTGACCATATTTCAAAATCATATGCATGGTGTAAGCTTGGTTTTCAAGTGCAGTTTGATAAATTCTGAATGCATTACAGAAAGTTATTTTTAAAACTTTGGATATTCTTTGCTTTTACATATGAGGTGAGATGATGATTAAGATAAGTCACAATTATAGATATATTCAGCTATTGACATCTTGAAGACATTTGAATCACAAAAACAATGTTTCGAAATAATTCATCATCGGAAAAATAAAAATTTGCGATTATTTTTATTCTGAATTTAAACTTTCGGCTTAAGAAACAATTATAAAACATTCTCAATGAAGAAATAATATTCTTATAATTTATACTCATCTACCATTTCTACTATTGATTAGTAAGTTATTACTATATTTAAAAAAAATGTGAAAATTTTGTGGAAATTAGATAAATAATTCGATAATAGTAATAAGTCAGCATATTCTATTACTCACAGTTTCAAATGCTATTTTATTATGTTAATGTTTCCGTTCTGCATCATTTTTATTTAAAAAGCGATGGTTATTAAAACCAGAAATTGTATATTCATATAATTATTCTTAAATTTTATAATTACTGAAATATTTGTCATGCACTGAAAGGGAAATTAATA
>JAPDSC010137098.1:40630-65883 GCA_026290005.1 Latrodectus geometricus
TCATAATTCTGAACAAGTCTAGTAACAGAGTTGATGCTTAAATTATTCAAATCTTCAAAATTTACGAAAAGGAAAATTAAATGACCAGAAGGTACCATTTTAATATTATGTATTAAAAAATAAAAACATACTTTAATAAACCTTATAATAATCATCGAAGAATAATTTTAAAAGAATTACATGATTATTATAAACGTTAAAGATAAATAAAGATTTAAAGCAGGATTTTTTTTTTTTTTTTTTTAAGTTCTGGCAGCTACTTTCAAAGCCATACATGGGGAACATTAGCGTTAAGAGAAAAATGTGATCATGAAGATAATTTAACTACAGATAAACAAATCAAGATTGCCGTTTATCCATATTAATCAAAAAGGCACTATTTATGTTGAAGGAAAATGTATAAATGTGTTAATAGACGTCAACTGTCTAGATCATTTCTAAAACTCACCAAATTGGTAACTAATTTAGCAAAGTTATCAATAAATGCATTACAATTTTTTTTTATAAAATTAATGACAAATTCGTAATCCGTTGGTGGATGGTTTGGATTATACCACAAATATTTTTGCCAATTAACAAATTACATTGAATATATTATGTCAACCGTGTTCAATATAATGTGGCTACTTTTTCGACTCAATGACTTATTAAAACATCTAAGCCCAGGGATACATTGAATCTATTGGTGGATAACTATGCCTTATATGATCCATTGTAATGAAAGCTGCTCTTCTATTGTATCGTTTTGACCAACATGCTGTTATTGTATCTGTATGAGCAACCCGCTTCTCGTAGGTATATGATTAGATTCCTTCTAAAATCTTACAAATGGCCGTAAGAAAAGTTCGTAAATGTTTTCCTATAGCCATTGAAAAGTACATACACCAAAAAAGGGATTTTATTTCTAACTGAATGAAAATTTTAATAATTGCTTTTAGAAATGTTGATCAATGTAGTTTAAATCTGGCATTAAAAATGCTAGTTTCCATTCCAATGTTATTGTTCAAATGAATTTTTCACGTAATAACGTATCAAGGAACTTCATCTAAAACTTTTCTTGATAAATTTTGCTATCATAACATTTAAGAATATAATTTTGAAAGAAATGTACTTCCAAAAATAAATTTAAAATAAAGAAGAATTTAAATAATAAAAAATCATTTATATTAAATAGTGAAATGAAGATAAAGAGTGGCATAGGATTTGAATAATTTAATCTGAACAAAATGATTTATTTTCGATTATTTTTAAAAATGTCATATTAACTGTAAATAATGATCATTCAACAAGTTTATGAGTTCAATTTATACTGAGATATAAATATTTTAGTAGTCTGGAATCAATTTTAAGCTGTTGGTCAATGTTTAATTAACTCTTTTGTGCTAAAATGTGCCCGTAACCCAACAAATGAAATAAATCAAATCCTGATCACTTTTCTTGTTAAATCATTTCATGATAAGGTAGTTGATCAATTAACCAATCTAATAAGTCAACTTCTTCGGATATGACTTTCCTAAATTTTAATTATTTTCATGATTCACTAGATAATGAACATTATAAATTTAAATGTAAAAGTTATAAAATTCAAATTAGAAAGTAACGTGATTGATGGCCTTGAAAATAAAACATAAAATACTATCTAATTTGCAAAAATATTTCCCTTTAAGACAAATTTCATATTAATGAGATTAGTATCCTGGCAAATTTATAATTAAAGGATTGCTTTTTCTTTAATTAATTTAAATTAGAAGGATTAGGAAGGCTTTCTTCTTCAAAAATATTATTATAATTCCAAGCTTTATAATTTCAAAATATTTTTTTGATTTAATTAACTGGAACAACGTGGCAAACATTAATTATAATAAATAGACAATATAAATACACTACTGGACATTAAAATTGCTACACCAAGAAGGCGACATACTACAGACGTGAAATTTATACGAAAGGAAGAAGGCGCTATGATATGCAAATAATGAGTTTTGCAGCGCATTCAGACAAAGCAGGCGCCAGTAGTGACACCTACATTGTGTTTAAATATGGAAATTGTTCAGCCGGTTCCAAATACACAAATTGCATTTGAACGTTGTTGCCTGGTAAAATTTGTTGTGATGCCTCGTGTAAGAAGGAGAAATGCGTACCAGCACGTTTCTGATTTTGATAAAGGTCGAATTGTAGTGTACCGGGATTGCGTTTTATCTCATCACAGTATTGATGCTCGCGTCAGTCGACATCCAATGACTGTTAGCAGAATATGGAATCGATGGGTTCAGGACGGTAATACAGAACGCTATGCGGGATCTCAACGGCCACCTATCACTAGCAGCCGAGAAGGCAGGCATATTATCCGCATGGCCTTAATGGATCGTGCAACCACGTTAAGACCCGGGAGTCAAGAAACGGGGTCGTTTCGAAGACAACAAGTGTCTTCACGAACAATTCGACGACGTTTGCAGCAGCATGGACACTCAGCTCGGAGACCATGGCTGGGGCTTCCCTTGACGCTGCGTCATAGACTAGAGCGTCTTCAATGGTGTGATTAACGACGAACCTGGGCGCATGAATGGCGAGACGTCATCTTTTCAGATGAATCCAGGTTCTGTGTATAGCATCATGATCGCCGAAACCGTGTTTGGCGGCATCGTGGTGAACGCACACTGGCAGCGTGCATTCGTCATCGTCATACTGGCCCATCACCTGGCGTGTTGGTATGGGGTGCCATTGGATACACCTCTCGGTCAGCTTTTGTTCGCATTGACCGTTCTTTGATCAATGCACGTTACATTTCTGGTGTGTTGCGACCCGTGGCTCTACCCTTTATTCGAGCCCTGCGAAACCCTACGTTTCAGCAGGATAATGCCCGACCGAATGTTGCCGGTAACGTACTGACCTTCCTTGATACGGAACATGTTTCCTGGCTGTTGCCCTGGCCAGCACGTTCTCCAGATCTTTCACCAATAGAAAGCGTCTGGTCAATGGTTGCCAAGCGACTGCCTCGTCACCAAACGCCAGTCACTACGGTTGATGAACTGTGGCATCGTGTTGAAGCTGCATGGGCATCTGTACCTGTGTATGCAATCCAATCTCTGTTTGACTCAATGCCCAGGCGTATAATTGCTGTTATTACTGCCAGAGGTGGTTGTTCTGGGTACTGATTTCTCAGGATCAATCCAACCAAATTTTTTGAAAATTTAATAATTTGTTATTTCTAGTATAATATATTTTGTCCAATAAATATCATTTTGTTAACTGCATTTCTTTATGGTGTAGCAATTGTAATGGCCAGTAGTGTATTTAGGCCGTGATTTGTTACTTTCCGGTTGCAAAACTGGATCAATTAAATTTGAAATGATTTACAACTAATAAACAACAGAAATACACGTTGAATATGTTTGTCACTTTTTGATTGCAATTAGAAGGTAATCTAAATCTGCATTAAAATGAACTCCAAATTACTATGTCTGCCGTTGTAATTGAACCCACAAACTATTAAAATATTGACTAGAGTGCAATCCATTCAGTTACCATCCTGTCTCTATGTGATGGCGATATTTAAATGAATATATTCTAAGAATGTTTATACATTTTTATGTTTTTAATATTTGAAAATATAAAAAACTTTGTTTTTAATAAGCTATATTCTGATATGTATTCTGTAACGTTTTAAAATTTGTTATAAATTGCTCTTTTCAGAATATTTTCAGATCATTTAAATAGTGAAATACTTAACATGAAATAAAATTATTAAAGATAAATATAGTTGTGTAATTTAAATAAATACATTTTTCGTAACATTTACAAATGCCAACTTATGCTAACTAAACATTTTAAAATTATAAATAAAAATTTAAATTAAAATCATATTCCCACAAATGTTTTTATCTTTTAATATGGTTTTAAATCAACGAAATACAAAACTATATATCATGTGTTAAGAACATCAGTAACTTAAAAAAGTTCTAGAATAAACTATAGTTGAAAGATATTTTCTAATTTAATAATATTCAAACATAAAAATCATTTCATTTAATGACACGTAATCTGAAAAAGTGCATAAATCAAATAATAAAGCATGTACTTTCAAAATGTAACTTTATTTTTTACTATAATATTTGATAAAAGCACTCAGAAAGACCTGGAGCTCGGTAAAGAGTTATTGATTGAGTTTATAAATAGTACAGAACAGTACATTTTTGTCACGGTCTGGAAAGTATTTCGTACCCTTTCCTTATCATGTTATAAGAAATGCGATTTATTATGGGTGGGTCTTTCCATCCATCAACTAGAAATGTGTTTAATGTGAAAAAAGGGAAAAATGACTTAGCATTCTGCCCGAAAAATAAATTATATTTCTCTTCCAAATAATTCTTTTGACGCAGAAAATTGTAAAGTACAGATGTAACAGATGTTATGACGCTACTGGGAATGGAAAATTATTTTGAAATTTTTCCTTCCCCCGCCCCTGGTATCTCTTGTCCAACATCCACACAAGGTTGTTGACAACAGCCATTTCTTGACGACTGCCTCCATCTGATAATGGTAATAAAAATACAGAGAGGTAGCGATATTTTCCTCGGTAGAATCCAATTTTTATGCGAAGAGACGGTGGAAAATGAAATGGAAAACTGCTCGAAAAATGGGTTTTTGAAGGGATATAAATGTAGGAAAAGATATAATAAAATTTTGAAAAAAAGCGAAGGGATCTGATTAGATTCCCCGCGCAAATGCATTTTGAATTAAATTAATTTTTTATACCTTCTAAAAAAGTTTATTCTATTTTACAAAAGTTTTATATTTAAATCTACAGGATAAAAATATATTATATTCAAATGTAGATGCCAAGTATGTAATGATATTGACAAACCAAAGTTTTTGGAGATGTTTTTTTTATAATCCATTATAATATAAAAATTTACACTTATGTGAGATTAATTATATGCATAATGGGAAGTTATGATACCTAATTTGATATTAATGTTAAGAAAATTGCTTATTAGTTTATTTAATTTAATCTATTTTGTAATTCTTAATCTTTTAAGCACTCCAATCAAAATGATTTACAGGTTCTTGTTTATCGCTTATCCCAATAAATTTGTAGGATGAAAATTATAGACATAATTTCTTAGATTAAATTAGGTTATCGGTTATGTAACAGTTACCCAATCAATCAACTATCTTGGTAGTTTGAACCAATGTCAAATAACACAATTGACACCTAACTTGCTTTTTCTTAACGTCTTATCACACAAGCAAATGGTGTTTAGTTATTTTCAACTTTTATTGAGTATAGGGTCCCTTAGTACAATTAACTTAGTACGTTAGTCACACTTCATCTTAGCTGCCCGAATGACATCTTTTCCTGATAAGTTACTACTTCGATTGTCCAAATTGTAATGAGGAAACCAGAACTGATATTTGTATGACAAAGACATACATTTTTAACTCAATCGAAAATGTTTTATATCAGTTTCTACTCAAATTATATTTTCGATTAATCTTTATTTGGAAAAGTCTCAGTGATGACAAATTTGATTTAACAAAATAAAATCAGTGGTGCAGATATAAAAAAATCTATTGAACACTTCTATGGCAGCCATCATAGTTAAATTCATAATTAAGAAATGAACGTTTATTTGTTTCTTGGGGTTGAATAAATTTTTACCGCATCCAATATTTGAAATATATAAAATTAAGGGAAAATGCGGATAACATTTTTGTAATTAAATTTTCATTTAATATTTCAATGACGCATATAGAAAATTATTGTTTAATTGTGACCTTTTGACTATATTATCAATTGAAATTAAAACTGATATGTAATTCAACAACTGAACATTTTATGTATTAACTAATGCTCTTCGAATTATTGACATCCCACACTTTATTATATTTAAAAAATTTTCTTATCTATCTCTGACTCCTTTTCATCTTGTCTTGCTCCATATTTGGAAGATAATTGATGGGAAAGGAGGAATTTTCATGAAGATGCCCCATAGTAAGCTCTATCTTTCTAGTGAGCAGAAAATTAGAGCTTCAAGAAGCTAGACTACAAAAACGGGTCTTTTCCGTTTACTCTGGTAAGTCTTAAAGAGCATTTCGAAATGGATGTTTTAGTATTACTTTTGAAATGATGAACCTAAATTTTGACTCTTGATTTATGATATAATATTCCTGGGTATCATTTTTGTAAAAAAATTGCTTATCTTTAATTATCTTTAGAATATAAATCAAACTAAGGTAAATATATTATTTTTTCAATTTCTATTTATTTATTATAACTTTATTACACAATTGTCATTCAATTAGTAAATATTTTATATTATATATCAATGCAGAATATCTCTTCAATTTTTGGTGGAGCAGAATAAAAATACTAAATTTAAAGTATTCAAATAATTGTTTTTTATAAATAAACATAATAAAGAAAACAACTGAAAATTCTTCTTATTTATCAAATTATTTTTTATGAATAGAAAACGCTTTATTTTCTTTCAGAATTAAGAAATATATTATTCAATTACTTTTTATTAACTGCTATATAAAACAATTACCATTCACTTATTGATTATCTCCAGTACTACATATCTCTATTTTTTTATTATAGTGCACTTAACTCAAAACTGTATTCACATTTCTTGAATGAAGGAATAGAAATATATGTAAAATATCCAACAATTTTAAACTATCTTAAAATAAAATTTATGTAAAGAAGAAAACAAATAAAAAAATTTCTTTCTTATCAAAATACTAAAATTTTAATAAAAAGTATATTATGGTTTTAGAAAATTGCATAAGTATAATATCATTATGTTTAACAATATAATCACTTTATCAGATGATTTTTCAGGATTAATAATAATGATACATTTACCAATAATAATGGAAAAAAATATTATATTTTAGAGCAATTTATATTTTGGAATTTAAAAACCTTTTGCTGAGAAAACTAAATAGATCTCCAATAAATTAAAACATTGATAATAGAAATTTTCCTTAACGTACTCAACGGAATTAAACACACTTTAAAGTCGACGGTAATTTGTACTAGATTTCGGAAAAACTGTTTCCTATGGTTAGCATTTTGATGCTAATAATTATTTTTAATCAATCAATCAATATATTTATGACTAGCATCGTGTATGAAAAAATTCTCTTAGATACATCTAAGCTCTATAGGACACATGTACTTCTCAGGACGTGTACTCGCAGTTTAATTCAATGCATGTTATAATGAATAATAAAATTCTGTTTATTCATCTCTAATATTTATATCGAGTTCTCAATGAATTTTGCTAGCTTTTTAAACAAAGAAATCTGCATAACCCTACAAGAAAATAAAAATTTATTTGAAATTTTTAGTTTTCGACATTTTTACTAACAAAATGTTAAAAATAATTGGTATATGTTGCTAATAAATCTATACCAACTTTAATACATATATTATTAACTTTAATATATATATTACATCTATGATAAATAATTTTAATAACCTATGAAGCATCATATAGAATTTATTGACAATAAATCTTGAATATATTTTACTGTAATAGCTCATTTATAAGATGCTATTCTACGTACCACTAGAATAGAATGAACTTAATGTAATTTTATACATAATGACACCTTTTTATTAATATTACTTAAAATAATTTATGCTTTATACTCTGCGTTTTTTATTAAATTCTTAGCTCTGAGTTATTAAATGAACCATCAGTTTTCCATTTAATTCAATGTGATAGTTTTATTTTTAATCAGTCAATTAAAATTCTTAAAAAAGTAATTAACTTTATTTTTCCTTTTATTATTTATTTTAAATCAATTTAACTTTTATTCAAATTAATGTTATAACATAATTTTTTATATCAGGGAATAATATTTGTCATTTTTAACTCATTTCCTTTGCTTTGAGTTCCTCTTCAATTTAATTTCTATAGCATTTGCTGAAATACAATAAATTTTAAGTATTAAATCTATTATTTACTTAGATTTTAAAATAAAATTGTTAAGAAATGATTAGATGTGTAGACATGTTTTAATACTTTTTATTTGAAAATACAGTTTTTCGCTCAAAAAATCCCTTTAGGACTATATATTACATTTATACGTGACTATTAGATAGTGGATAGAGAAAATTGCTTTCAAACGTCTTTATACCTCACCCTGAGGCAATTCTTAACTCTAACAAGACCTGTGGGAAATATCTCTTTCTTACTTTGATGATAAAAGAAGTTGAAAGTTCTCTATATCCTCAGTAAAATGCATTGGATTTGTAAGAAACAGCATATTCTTATATAAAGGAATTAATTTCATTCTTGAAAAAAGAATATTTACATATTAAGAAAATCATTTTGAACAAAGCGAAAGAATAGCATTTTTTTAAAATATGTGTATTATATATGGTATTTTTTTATTATATTTATAAATATGATATAATTTTTTTGAAATATGAGAATGGCTATAAATCATTTCTTGATATTATTATTAAAATTAGATATGCTACGATTGAAATTACAAATACTTTTAAATATTCAGTATTTAGATTAAATATTATATACATTTTTCATAAAATTCATTAATTAAAAAACTAGCACAAACTAATGAAAGATTATTTTTGAAATTGTTTCTAGCAATCTGTTAATCAATTAATTGAACTTATTATAATAAACTGTAAGAAATAAAACATTTACAATTGCAGAGATATTTCTAATTGTTACTGCATATATATATATATATATATATATATATATATATATATATATGTGTGTGTGTGTGTGTGTGTGTGTCAAATGGTTACATGGCGTTGTCATCATAAGGAATTTTTATAAATACTGGACCATATTATATTAAAAGAAAAAACCAAGTTAATTCAATAATGTGCACCACAATAGATGGGAGTCTAGAAAAGAAAAGCAATAAACATGTTTATTTGTATTGAAGTAACACCGTTAAAAGTTATATATCAGTTAAAATATAAATATTTTATCTTGATTTTCTAATATGTATGTTTTATTTGTATCTGTATGCTTTAATTGAACAATGGAAAAACTAATAGGAATCTCGAAAGCAGTTTGAAAAATTATAAACATAATAATTTCATTTCTATTTTTTATGACGACTATTTCACTTCATTACAATAATTTTAGTCTTTTTTATTTACGTAAAAAACTAAATTGTAGTAATTTCTTTCATTTCTTATTATATTTAAAATTAAGCTATCTAAACAAATATTAAAATGTTTTATTTGTTGAAAGAAAATGCATTTCAAATGAATAAAAAAAAGTTTTTATAACTTCTGAAAAAATGGAAGATTGTATGAATTCTATTTAAGAAGTATTGACTTTAGTTTTGAGCGAGAAAAAATATACAGGACTTATCAAAAAACGGATATTTTGGTTGTATTTTTAAAAAAAGAACGAAAAAAAATTGCTTTTTCCGTACTTGTTACAAGACATTTTTCGACAAATTGACTTTTCCTGATAACTTTCTGAAAGAAGAGAAAGAATCTGAGGAAAAAATAACGCCCAACCTCCATGTCATTTTCATTCAGAAACAAAAAAATAATCGATCAAAATTTCTTGTTGTTACGGCTCGAGTAAGCTTAGTGCTGCAAATGATCCCGATTGGGATTGGTCGGCGCCGGACTTGCTATTAGCACTCAAACTTGATTTCCATCCTCTCACTGGCAGGTCGTTATCGGAAAGAAAACTAAGGGACGTTGTCATTGGCAGAAGGCAGCAGTTGTTCTGGAGTGATGAACGACGCACTATAACCGTTCTCCGTGCTTTATTAGAAGTCGTGTTTCATACTTTATCACATTTCCGCCTTTTTCCTCTCTACTGTAAGATGTCTCTAGACCCAATTGTTTTCCCGCGAATTGTTTATTCAGTTTTCCCTGGATACAATAGAATGGTAGCGCCAGGAGATGATTTAATATGCATTGTGTGAGATAGGTATCGGAAATAACGCACACCCAGCTTGTTTCGTTGATTAATGTTCTCTTGGCTCAAAGCTCTTCTACTACTTCACAATGCTTGATTATTATTCTATTGTTTACTCGCGCTTTGATAAGTCTGTTTACTGGTTTCGGATGCCACTCTAATATCTTGATAAGCACTCACTGTTTAAAAACCGATTATATGAGTATTAAACTCAACAGCGTTATCACTATCTACGATGAGTGTAATATTCATAATTGATGAGTTCCATTAACTGTTTTCTGGAGCTTTGTTGCTTGCGATTATTTGATAAAGAATGCTTCATTATACAGTAACGTTCTCACAAAGAGAAATATTTATCTAAAATACTCATTTCAGCAAAGTTATATATATATATACATATATATATATATACATATATATATATACATAATATATATATATATGTATGTATGTATGTATATATATTTATTTATTTAGTTAATAGCACTAACTAAGACTTCTGTTAATATATTCGAGATAATAATTTTGCAAAAATTAAATTTTTAAAAAGTTAATATTTTTAGAAAATTATAATTATAATGATTTTTGAATGCAAATTCCAAAGTACACTAAAGCCCGTTGATAAAATCATGCTTTTTGGAATTGAAAATTTTGTGTTCAATCCTACTACTATTGGACAAAGAGAAAAGGATGCTCGGATTATTCTTACTGCATAGCATCTATCGATGTGCGTTCTTCCGATTTTCCACATTGTGTCTTTGAATACTAAAACTTCTCCCTGGCAGATGTATACTTCAAACGCTGAATCGCCTTAATGTCACTCTTGGACAGTAATAAAAGCTGTTCACTTTCTTACAGTTAATACTAAATTATTTGTTATCCTTTTCACATTTATAATGAATTTACTATACCTGTTAGATTCCTCAATAAATGTCTTAGTTTTATAGTGTTGACTTGTTTTTAATGTAAGGAAAACTTAATAGCCTTTTAGATTAAAATTTTTAAATTTACTAATTAAATATAAAGTTTTATTAGCCATTATTTTGAAGTTGTTTAAATTTTCCATCTAATATTAAATATTATTTATTTTAGCATGTTTATTCTTAATACTCTAGCCACAAATTTATTGAACAAGACACTTTCAATAAATGTTTATGTCGTATACAATTTCCCATAATATTATTTGAAATTATTCAAAAATTTAAATCTCCATTCACAAATTTAACTATGTCTAACATTCTGTCTTATTAATCATATGTCATCATATGTTAAGTTTTAAATAGAAATATGTGACTAGTATAAAATAAATAAACATGAATTTATACCTACCTCAAAAAAATTATTAATCATCAAATGAATGATTTTTGGCAACAAATGTCAAATTTAGGTAACAGAAATTTTTTGTGAAGAATGAAAAGCAAGAAAAATAAATATTTTGAATTTTGATTTTAATTTCATTTATCAAATTTATATTTTAAAAAATAATTGCATGTTCATTATATTGTTTACGATATTTAATACACTAATTTCATACTTAAAATGCTTATTTTGAATTTAAGATTAACGTATAAAAATTAATCCTATCTGCCGAAAATCCGATTTTAATCTAATAATCCAGAAAGTCTAGTAAAATTTGCAATTTTATTGTTATATTTAATTAATAGTTATTTGAAACTAATAAATGAGTTAAAATAATACAATAGCTTTCTAAAAGTATTTCAATGGGAAATATTTTACAATTAAAATTAATTTATTTAAAATAACTATGTTAAAATTTGGAAACATAATACATTTCACTTTGCATTATAAACAAACTAGTAAACCATTTAATTCAAAATTTGAGACATATCATTGAGATTTATTAAAATAGTGTAAATTTAATGCAGTTGAATAACTTCTCATAATTCAAATGCCTATAGAAAATATATTACAATAGAATAATTGCTGAATGATATATTTAATGATGCATACTATAAAAGTAATAATTATTTTGACATCGTCACATCCAATTAAAAATGTTTCTGGATCTATTCTACAAAAGTAGATTCAAAGGAAATCTATAATATGGTAGCCACAGAACGGAAATTACTGTGCTCATAATAAAATTACGTAATCAGTACAGAAAAGATAATTAAGTTTATGTGTTTTACCTTCATAGAATATATTTTGTAAAATTGAAAGTGCAGGTAACATAAAAATGCATTTGTTACGTTATAAACTTTTAAAATGTAAGTTAAACAATTAACTGCAGAATATTGTTTCAAAATAATGTATAATTACTTAACAAAAGAATCTATTTTATTTTGAAGAGTAATAAATTAATATTCAAGAAGAACTTATGAACATTCATGTGAACATAAGAAGAAAATTATATTTATAGGAACATTAGATGAACGTAACACATTTACAAGACTTTAATATATATTTACATGAATTCAGGAAGAAATTAAGAATTGATAAAATAGATTTTTAAATTAAATGCAAAATCACATTTTTTGTATAATTTTGCTAGTACTTAATTTATTTGTGAGATTAATTTATTATTTACTTAAATTTTATTAAATGAAATTGAAAAATTTAGCAATTTTATTTTAAGCATGTGTCCTCAACTGTAATTTAATAAAATAGTATATGTGTATACCATGTATTTTCGTCAATTTTGTTTAATTTAAAATAACTTGAGCCTTTAACACGAATATGATATTTAAATATTCTTAAATATAAACACGTTTTAAATACGAATGAATAAAATATATTTATATTCAAGTATTTGGTTATGTAAATAAAAATTTATCCATTTTTGAACTTTATATACTTTGAAGTCTCTTTCGCATATCTCTTAGAAGACACATTTAATCTTATGGAAGAGGAAAAGTTAATCAGTATTTAAACTCAGCGCACTTCATTTGAGGAAAGTAAATTAAGTCATCAAACACACCAAAAGTCGACCTCGGAAATGGTGTTCATCAAGATTTCCAGAATTTAATTATGTGCTGTAGGGTGGAACGAATTCGTTAATCGTACTTCCATTATGCCTTGGGCATTTGTAGTTTTATTAAGTAATGCTTCAGTTTCTGATGATGTTTACATTACCTGAAAAGTTGTTTATCTCATCAGAAGATATACATTCTAACAAAAGTATTTATTGTCAAACAACTGCAGTAATTATTGGAAAAATATTAAAAACTCTAATACTTAATTAACGGCATGTTTTTTTCATGGTCTTGGAAATTATAAAACTAGAAAATATTTATGGCATTATTATTAAAAATATTAAATATTAGATGAAACTATTATCAAAGCATACATAAAAATAATTGCAAATAAATTCTCCAGATTTTCTTTTAATTATATTGCTTGAATGATTTTTATTTTGAATTTGGAATTATGTTTATAAGTTTAAAGTCAAAATCAAAAGTCTTTATTAAATGATTCCATGTTTGTAAAAGGATATGTGTTATAAGTCTAACTTGTAGTATTTGTAATTATCTAATGGCCGAAATAACTCATTATGGTGAAATAGCACTTGCTTTTTAAATAACAAATAAAACTTTTAAATGAGATTAAAACTGAAAATACAAATGAGGAAATTTAATTATCACATTAACATAAACATGTGTAAAGAACAAGGATAACTTCTGGAGAATAACGGCATTTATCTAGGGAATATGTAATAAACTTATCTAAAGCATAGTCACACATACGTCAATGAATGGTCGTTATTGCTAGACCTAAGGTTGTACAGGTGAACATTTTTTTGACATTGGAAAAGTCAACTAGCAGAATGAACATCAGGGCGAATGTCGAGAAAACAAAATATATGTGTTATGCAAAAATAAAAATCATCTCGAAATTGTTTGAAATAGTTTTTCTAAATTTGAATATGTAAAAAATTTCATCTATCTAGGGTCAGAAATAAATTAAAAAACTTGTCATTAACCCTCAAATAAGGAAAGCAATTATTGAAGTCAATCTCTGCTTCTTCTTTGCAAATCACTACTGAAATCTCGCATACTAAAAGAAAGGAAAATATCTTGCCGTATTAGAATCAGTTTTAAAATGGACCTTCCAAAAAAGAGTCACAATCTTAAGAAGGAAGGTTTGCAGGATTTTCGAAATGAAGATCCTGTGAACTATTTTTGTCACTATTCTTATTAATAGCAATTGAAGAAAAAATTATTATTTTGAACTATATAAGCTTTTAATCCAGTAATAATATTATGAAGCTGATAAAACTCAGCAGAATGAGATGGACAGGGCATGAGTCAAAACTAGGCCTTAAACTAACAGAATTACGAATTTTTAATGCAACCCTCGTCAATAAAAGACTAAAAAGAATACTCAAAAAGGTATGGAAAGACTGTGTGGATGTAGAAATTGCTATTCTAAAAGTAAAGAAGTGGAAATCAATTACTAGGTGAAGGTAGGTGTGGTGCAAATTTAGAAAACTGTCTGTGAAAGTCTAGGTCACATTGGCCTATTGTGCCGATGCTTGTAATCATGTAATAATCTGATTTAAGATTAGAAAAAAGCAATTTCTTGCCAGAAGTGCAGTTGAAAATGATATATAAAATTTTTATTCCAATAAAATCATTAAGAATAAAATTTTTATTTTGCTTTGTTTCAAAATATATATCTGAATATTATTTTTGTATAAGTAAATTATCTAATTTTATTGACTAGAATAATTTCATTTAAATTTGTATGATAAAACTGTCATCACAAATAGACTATTAAGATTAAGACATTATACATATTTACAGAAATTGTTATAAAATGCTTCAATTTATAGGGTAAAACAAAAATAGTGAGAATGAAATTCAATGAGCAGCATATTTTTTGAGAGTTACAGTTTAAATGAATTATTGAGTTTCACCTAATTGTTTTTAAAATTTGGTTTGAAAATAATTTAATGTGTTGTCAGTTTTTAAATTCTTAGATGTTTCTTTCAGGAAAACTAATTTTTTAATAAATTCTTAATTTAACATTTGTCATTTTTTTTTCAGAATTACTTCAAAAGCATCATATGAATAAGAAATTATGGAAAATGAATCACTTACTTCAAAATTATTTATTTGAAAGGAAAGAAAACAATATGTTGCAACAGTTTTTAAAATTTTGCCAGTGGAAAGTGTAAATAGAAAGAAGATTGGAAAGCATATCTGTGAATTCCAAAAGGTACTGGCCATGAAATAGAAGTAGATTTAATTAAAAACTGAAATAATTCGTCTTTACCTTTTTCTATCAAAAATATAATTGGAATTTTCAACATCCATAAAATTCTTTAATCATGTCTTCTATACATTCCAGTGCAAAGTCTCACGAAAACTTGTTGAGCCCAAGACCGAAATGTCGTAATGAAACCATTCCTGTAGAAGTGGGCTATCATTTCAATAGGGCAACTGCACAAACTCGAATAAAACCATTAGAGAGTCAAAATCGTGTTCACAACTATGGGACTGACAGTTCTTTGGCAGCTGCTGAAAATGTTTCATCTGTACAAATTGAAAGGCAATTATTAAAGAATATGATAGTATTAGGATTAGGATTCGTTTTTACTTTCAGCGCTTTCACAGCACTTCAAAGCTTGCAAAGTTCATTGTTCTTAGAAACCATTCTAGGTTTGCATTCACTCAGCATTCTATATGGGTTAGCAGCATTTTCTTGCTTATATGGTCCAATCTTTGTTCAAAAGTTGACTCCTAACTGGACCGTCGTTCTTGCCTTTGTCCTTATCGCTCTTTACATTTCGACATTTTTCTATCCTCGACCATATACTCTTTTGCCCAGTGCCATCATGCTTGGATTATCCTTTGGTCCTCTATTCTGCGCCCAAACAACATTTCTGATGCAGCTGGTGTCAAGAATGGCATACTTAACAGAGGGCATACGTGACAAAGTACAGCAAAGGTACTTACGGCTCTTCTACTTTTTTTATAACTCTAGCAAAATTTGGGGACATTTGGTAACCGCACTTCTACTACGGTATGGAGGTGATGTCTATGTCTTCTCTACACTCCCTCAGTATCCCAAATTCCATGCCACAGGACCACACTTTCCAATGATGGACATGCACATGTCACCTTCCTTATATGCTACTGTTGCTCGGCCAAGTCTTTGCACTCTTGATCATATCACAGAAGATCAAATCTTTCGAAGTCCAGCCTCTTATGTATTTTACGTGCCGTCAAATCTATACTTGATGATAATATCTGTTTTTCTTGGATTAGCTTTTCTCGGTTTAGCTACTGTAACGACACTTTTAGATAAGTTCGATTTATATGTGACTCAAGACCCTTTGGAGCGACCAGCGATTCTTCTCAGCTTTAGAAAAGTGATCTTGTCATTAGCTGATCCCCAACTTCGACTGATGCTTCCGATGATAATCTTTATTGGTTATGAGCAAGGATTCATGATTGCCGATTTCACAAGGGTAAGAGTTTGGAAATATAATTACTAATATTTAAACTACATAATTTCAATTGAAAAAAAATGTATCTCTTTTAGGGCTGAGATTTTGTAATTAGCTGCTTCAAAATTTTATTGGTCCTACTTAATTAAAATAATTACCTAACCCACAGTAGTACATAATAGTTTCAATTATCTATTCATAAAATAATTTGTAATATTTTAGTAATTTTTACTTAAACTATTTTCAATTTTTTACTTTTATTGACAAGAAGTAATTATATTATATATTAATATCAATAACATTAGTGGTAAAAAATCACTTTTTAAGAACTGTTCACTTATCAGATATATATTTTGTTAGACATGTAGACATTATTTTTCGCATTTATAAAATTATTTCATGTACTCCTTTTCATCAATGCAAACAAATATAAATTTAAATTTTAATGCACAATGTTATTGAAAATACAAACATTGTATATAACTATATTGGTCTATAAAAACAAATTAATAAAAATCAAATTTTACCTTTAATTTACATTTTACTTTACAAAATGAAAATATTTTTCATCAAGATATTATTTTAGGCACAACATTATAACTATTTCTAAAAATATCCATTCATTTAAAACAATGTAATATTAACAAAGAATATATGATTCTCGTTAGAGTAATAACATTAATTAACAAATATAATTACATTGAAAACTTAATCTATTTGAACATTACAACATTGTATTTTATAAAAATCAAAAATATGTATATGTTATTGTGTACTTAAGATGATTATGAAATTCATTTTAATAGTACTCAAAACATTTCAATAAAACAATTGGTAATCAATAATTTATGAATTCATCCAACATACTTACTGAATATTTACCATAACTTTTTTGTTAAAACATTAATGCATTATTCATACTATAAAGAAAATGTAATAAAATCTAGATTTACGTCTTGGGCATATTCACGTTACTTTTCATAAAATACACAAAAAGTACGGATAAACATGAAAATATTATTAAAACGTTTGTAATTAACTTTATAGGATATAAATTCCAAAAAATATGTATCGTTTTTCATAATATCAATAGTAAAATAATAAATGTTTCAAGAAATAGCAGAATTTGATCAAACACTTTTTATAAATCTCTTTAGCTTTTAAAATCATTTGTTTTCAAATACCTAAAATAAATATTTAATTTTTAATGATAAAAAAATCAATAGAGCTGATACTGAATGTCGCAAAATTGTAAAAATTAAATATTTTTTTATTAATTACAGTATTATTTAAATTTAATTGTTAATTCAAAAATACCTCATTTGTTAAATGTTGAAATATGTTAAGATTTTAAATAAGAGTTCATTAAAAATATAATTGCAGAGCACTAATTAAATTTTATCCTTTACTTTTATATTTAAAGATATAAGGCATAATTAAAAGAAATAATGATTAATTATAATGATGAATTCAAAATGATTTAAAATAATGAGACATTTTAAAAAGGTGAAATTGGTAACAAAACTGTAGTAAAAGTTATAAATTTCCTCACATTTATAATCGAAGCATCCAAACAAATTCCCACTGAAATTAATCAAGAAGCTTTCTTCTGAAACCTATTATTCAGAAATGCCTTTAATTGCAAGGAAACATTTTAATGCAAGTCAATTTAAGTGTGAAAATGAAGAATCGATTTCCCATTAACATATCTCATTCACAAAGGATCTCAATTCCTTTTTTAAAAAAAAGTATTTGCAGATGCAGAGAGTTTCAAATGAATTTAATTAACTGCTTCTGTTATAGCGACTCTGAGAAGTGATGAAATGCACCCTTTTAAAACTAGTTACCTTAGCTATTCAAACCATTAAAAGAAGGAACTGTCTCGCACCTTCTCTTTGCGATGCTTCTTACAAGTCGTTAATGTTGGCGCTAATTATCACAAAATGTCACGTTTCCCCCTCCCTACGGTGTTATTTTTGTAAAGCTCTACATTGCGTGATACATTTAATTACCGCTTTTGATAACTGTTCCTTCCACAATGCTTGCTTAGTATTTAGAAGGAATTATATTTCAACTTTTCAGATGTTGAATATTTAAAGTTTCAGAAAATAAATTTAAGGTACGTTCATTCTTTATAACTTAAAATTTTAAGCTAAAATTTATGTTTTAATTATAGTTTCGCTTTCCATACTTTCATTTATTTTTCTCTTTTTATTTAATAACTTTTAATTCCTATTAAGTAGTTCCTCTTATTTCTAATAATTAATTTTTCAGAACTCAAAATTAAATAATTTTAATCTTTGAAAAATATTTAATTTATTGTAGTCAATAATTTTTGTTAATTTTCAAAAATTATAATTTTTTAAGGGCAGAGCAAATTTATTATTTTTTAACTCAAAAATTAATAAAAATTACTCATACAATCTTAAATAATGTATTCATTTTTTTCATTAATTGTTTGAATAATTTTTCATAACTGCATTTGCTTGAGTGTTAGCTCTAAATTTGAACTTATACTGTTTATCAAAAAATTTTCCTTTTCTCCTTGTATTTAAGGAGTTTAGGCTATTTACTTTAATTGTGAAAATTTGTTTTTATTAATGAAAATTTACATGTGTTTGGTATGTAACAAGTATTATAAAATTATTCTCATAAGAATTATTTATCGCTATTTACTTTAAAAACAGAGCTCTTGTTAAGATTGCATTGAAATTAAAGAAAAAATATTGAATAATTTTAAAATATTAGAAAGCGGAAGATACTTGAATCTTTAAATTGTATTATATTTTTAATATTTAACTCAGATTTGCGGAAACAATTTTAATTCCTATATTTTCGAATTAAAATTATTCGAATTAGATAAAATATATTTTCCAAAATGAATTTTTGATGTTACTTTTATTTCTGTGTTTTAAAAAGATTTTTATTTATACTTTTTGTAAGGTTAGTTCCTGAATTAAAAATAATTAACTAATTTCGCATCAAGTTTTAATAAAATGTTTTCAGAATTATATATTAATAATTCACGAAATCACTATTTAGGACATAATATACATATATTAAAGTTCATTTATAAGTATTTTATAAAAATATTCAGTTTTACATAAAGCAGTTTATTTTTTTATTTAAACTTTTTAAGCTTAATTGCAGTTATTAAGTATATTAAGAAAACTTTTCATAAAATGACGTTGAAGAGTTAAAATTTATATTTTATTTTATTCTACAGTATGCAATTAAATTCAGTTTTAATGTAATTCACTTTAATTATTTTATTTAGTTAAAAAAATCAAATTAAGTAAATATATAAAGACCAAGGGGGGTTTAATACATTTAATAAATACATTTTTATGAGAATAATGAAGTTCATTTAATTTTCTTCACTACTTTATTCCTTTTTTTTTATCATTGTTATTAAGAAAACTTTCATTTTCTTCCATCGTCCAACTTGAAAAAAAAAGAAAGAAAGAAATATGTCATTTTGTGAAGTAAATATATAAAGGAGTGTTTTTATAAAAAGTGCCGATACAAATACAATTTTTACTAATTTAATCTAATGATTAATAATCTTATTTATACTAGAGTTTTATAATTGAGTTTCATGGGATTCTTAATTTACAGTCTAACAATTTTTGATTAAAAATTCAATCATTTTTGTTTTTGGTAAATAAATTAACAAACAATTTATTTGAAATGTGTTTTACAATCCATGGTTTAAGTTTCTGGAAATATATGTTTATTGCTTTAAGATTAATTGTTTGATTCTTTAAATAATGTAACCGACTATTTGATTACCATAAATGTTGAAATAAAATTAAATAAATAAACATTTGTTTACTGAGTTTCATAAAACTTATATTTATAAAAAATTAGTTTATCATTATGTTAATTTAAAATTTTCATTTTGATTAGAAATGTTTCAGCAATTTATTTCTTTAAAAAACTATTTAAAAAGAAGGAACAATAATTACTTTTATGTTGTGGTAAATGACATCTTTTGATAAACACATTTAGAGGATTTTTATGAACAAATATCTAATAAAAGTTTTATACTTTTCTAGTGAAAGTGTGTTATATATTTATTAACATATATGATTCAAATCATTTTTATTATTTTTTAGGTCTAAGATTTACGATTATTTATTTAGAAATAACGTGTAAGAGGATTAGAATTGTTCAAAACACAACCTACAACATATAAAAGCATATTTCTTTGGTTACATTTTCACATTAATGGTTTATAAATTCTTGCTTACACACATCAATTAAACAGAAACAAACTGTACGAAATTCAAAATTTAAAAATAAAATAAAAATAATACTATCTTACAAATTACAGCAATTGTTATGTATTTTCTGAAGTCTTATTATCTATCAAAATATTACAAAATCTAATTATCAAAGTAGTTATTTCAAATAGAATAAAAGGTGACCGTTCAATTTTTTTTTTTTTTTTTTTGTGAAGGAAAAATCCTAGTGATACTTGGAATTTGTACTCCAGCATAAGGTGGAAAATAATACTTAATAAAAATTTGACTCTAGATGAGTAGTAATTCATCACAAAAATCAGTAAAGAGGAAAAAATAGAAGCATCGACAAATTTTATCCATTTTTTTATGTAACCCAAAATTTAATTTATTGCAAATTCTTGACCCTACAACAAAATCTAGTTTGATTATTTCGTGCATATTATTGATTATCTATTGGAAGAATCAGAAGAGAAAAATCAATTTTGGTTTCAATTAATTAAAATATTGGGTTTTCTTCTCCAATAATATATAATGACTTTTCTCAATCCTCATGAAATTGATTTGTAATATATATGGACTGAATAATCAGACATAAACTTACTATCCTCAAACTTTGTTTCTGCAAATATTTCTTCCATATAAATCCAAAATATGTCACGTTAAAATGTTTTGCAGATATATTAAATAAAAATAATATCTAATAATCATTTTTAACATTTTACTGCAGAAAACATCTCTTCAGATTCTTAAATGACTTATTGCAAATTTTGTGTGGGACATAAAGAAGGATGCGTTTAAAAGAAATTATATATATATATATATATATATATATATATATATATATATATATATATATATATATATATATTGGCTTAATAAACGTGTATTTCTATGAATGTTTCTAATAGTCTTCATCATTTTTCACCATTTCCTTTCAAAACTAATTTAAAAAGCGCTTGAAACTATCTCTCTCAAAGTTACCTTCAAAGAACTTTCCTTAGGAATTATATCTTTTGTACTCGTTTTATTTTTCTTGAGTGACTCAAGCCTTCAAGATTCAAAATATTTAATCGCATTTTAGTAAATTACGGAATGAGACAGATTTCAAATTTTTTTCAATCAACTTCGTTAAACTTCACTTTACAGATTTCAAACTTGTAATTATCTTATGTAATTGCTTATAAAATTTACATATTATTGCTTAAGAAAATTAAAAAAATTTGAAAAATGATCATGAAAGATTAGTAGAAAAGGTATCCTAAAGAAATCTCTTTGTTGTTGTTTGTTACTCATCTGTAATCCCTCATTATACATTATCAATAATATGTTCTCGAAGAAATGTAATTTTAATATTTATATAACTTAATGAAAATTTAATTTTAATAAAATTTACATTAAAAAATATACATAATATTTGTTGAAATGAATATTTAAATAAATAATTTCGTAGTGAAAAAATGAATAACAAATGAATAAAAAAATGTATAAAAATGAATTTTGTAATGAGAAAAATGAATGGTTAAATACTTCTTTGTAGTTTGAAGCAAAATGTTTTTTTGTGTTAAACAATAATTGGTTAGTTTAACACATTGTAAAGACAAAATTTAAATATATTTTGTTATTAAAATATCTTATACACTATCAATTAAAAAAATTTTTTAGTACTAATCTCAGAGGCTATTTTCATCGGTAAAACTAATCTAAATTTTTCATCCTATTTATATATTTTTGATTATTATAAAATATTTGAAATATATTGTATATTTTTATTTTTGGAAGACAGTAAAATGTTATACTATTTATAACATTAAACTTAGTTATACCTGAAACTTTATCGATTTTTCAAAAAAATGCTTCTTACGAAAAGTGAAGTATAGATTTCTTTTCCATTTTATCTGTTAAAATATTTGATCTTCGATTTTTATTTTTAGGAAAAGTCTGTGGAATTTACAAATCCCATTTTTAAAGCTTTATTTTTGTTTGAAGTGCAAGCTCCTTTGTTGATATTTTTTTTGTTTGTTTAAATTTTGTTTACTTTAGTTTTAACGATTCTCTTATTTTAACTCAAACTTATTTTCTACCTCTTTATCTGTTTTCTATTTTATGCGAATTGTTTATTTATTTTATCTTTAGAAGTTTGAATTTCTAAATTGTAAAATCCTCTTTGATTGCAGAGGACATTAAGAAGAGTTTGTGTTTTTTTCCTCAATTTGTTTTTAATTTTAACATATAAAATGAAAAAAAAAATTCTGGAAAGTTCAACCAAGTAGTGAAAATACTTTAATATTTGAATTTCAATAAAATGTTTCATCTCTTTAACTGTGTTATTTGTCAAACTTATAAATAAAACATACATTAAATATGATAAGCAAACAGTTAAATTTTAGGAGGAATCATAAAAAAACATTGCATAATTTATCTGTGCAGAAATATTCAATAGATGTCAGTAAACTATTCTATGTATCTAATTTGGTGCATTGAATAATGTATTTTTATCAATGTACGGCCTATGTGTACTAAATGTGTACGGCCTATCATATGTACGGCCTATGTGTACTAAATGTATCACATAAAGTGAAAACTAAAAAAAAATAGATAAACTGCCATTTTATAATTAGCTACACAAGAAATGACAAAATAATGCATTATGCTATTTGTAGCCTATTTTAACAATCCTAAATAAATGCAAAATAACATTATAACAATGTACTTTTTCAATTTTCATAACAATTATTCACACACATTTAAATACTATATTCTTAAAATCTGGATGCTTCTAAGAAGAGAAGCAAATTATTATAACTTTCAGAAAACCTTAAGAGGTGTGATTCATCTTGCTAAAGTCTAGAGTTCTAATTTGCTACTACACCTGACAAATGTTTATATCTAATGTTTATTCATCATTTAGGTTAACACTGTAACGTACACAAAATTTATTCCCGATAAAAAATAATCATGGCATTAATTTCATTTATGAAAATATTCTCAACGACTTCATAGAATATAGCAGTTTTTGTGTTTATGTCCAAAATATGAGTTTCTCTTTTCTCATCCAACAAAATATGTCCAGATACTAAACTCACCACTTGTACTTCGTGTCTCTTTCTTTCGAATACAAATTGGGAACCATTGGAATACGAAAATGGGCTCAAAGATATCATACAACATAGCAATCTCTGAGATTTGCCAAAGATAAGAGTTTCTGTATGTCTATCTAACATGATGATCGCCATTGCCTTGATAATACTGCATACACTTCTTTTAATTCGTATCTTTCTTTAGAAAATTAATTAACAACTATGCAACCATTGTAATAGAAAACATCTTGAACAGTCTCATACAATTTAGCAATTTCTGAGCTTATATCAAATATGTGAATTTCAGAATATCCATCTAACCTGCGTTTGCTCAGATAGCAACATTTCCTATTATACTTGTAATTCATCTCTGTTTCAGTGATTGGAATTGAAATAGCAGAATCTTGGTTTTCTATAGATGATGACGTGCAGAAAATGTTAGATTCAGAAAGTGGCTATAAAGCCTTTGCATGTTTCTGTTCAATTATGACTGTTTACTCCATTATAATTAATAATAAAAAAGTGATGAAATATAAAAATCAACTTTATTTTTACAAACAGATGTATGATATTTAGATACCTTAAAATGGTGTCTAACCTTTGGATTTCATCATCCTTTCTTGTAAATCACATGAGATTTTAAACGAAGTTCCATTTTTTTAAATATTGATGATTTTGACGTTATTTTTATGTTATTCATATTTTTAACATACATGTGTAAGTCTTTCCTGTACCACTATATCTTCTCTGCATTACATCCAGAACTTTATACTTAAGTTTGTATTCATACACATGCTTTTCACAATTTGCATTTCAGTCTGTAATTTTTCAGACAATCCAAACTCTTCACACCTTATATTATTATTCGAATGCTTCTTTCAACTAATTTTAAAGTGTTTCATTTTGTTAAAGTTTGAAAAAATTAACCTGTAAAATCCCAGATGCCTACAAATCAAAGAAATTAAAAATAGAGTTTCTCTTAATAAAATCTAACAATCTTTACAGCAATTTCGCAAATATTCTTTTCATAATCAACTTTACATATAAATAATTTTGGAAGTATTATATTCTGAAAGGTTTAACATTTTTAGAGGAGTGTTATTAATTTTGAATATCACTTAAACATTATGCAGTAAATTGATTCAAAATAAACTTGAAATTATTCATGAGCAAAAAATTTTTAAATTTTTATTGTTTGTTAATTAGTAAATTAATTTAAGCTTGGAATACGATTTAATTAATGTTTTTTTAGAAAAATAATGATATTTTCTTCTTTGTTTGTTATACAGATTAATTGTAAAAAAGTATTTTAATATCACTGCATACTATGTGTCTTTTATCAAATTAAAAATAATTATTTTAACTATTTCAGATGCAAATTACTTGAATAAAATAAAGCATTCTGTTTCATTTTTTGTTATCTTGGGGTGCATTTTCAAATAAAATTAATTAATAATACATTTGCAACACTATAAATAAAATATTTTTTTCTTTTAGGAGTAAAAGAATTATATATATTATTTAATGTATTTCAATTTTAATATTTATAAATTTTATTTGAAAATGCAATATATATATA
>JAPDSC010137098.1:65983-103458 GCA_026290005.1 Latrodectus geometricus
ATATATATATATAAATACATATTAGATAAAGAGATGACGAAAATAGTACTATTTTGTTTCATAAAAAAACTTATGGTTTAATTCGTATTATAATCAATTCTAGGTATTTATCAGTACAAATGCAATTGTAAATTAAAATACAATAATGAATGATGATTTTGTAGAAAACATACAGATTATGCTTCCAACAATTCATATATAATAGGGATAATAGTGTGTAGTTTATAATAAAATGATAAGTGTTTATTTAATAGCAAAAATCATTGTTCATAGTTAATATATTTAATGAAGAATATATTTTAAAATCATGGTAAAAAGAACAAATGGATTTTGCTTAAATGCATAAGTTTAATCACTGTCGTATATTAATACAATTAACTTCCATAATCCTAACATTAATGATTCGATATGCTTAAGACCTGGAGACTTATCTTGAAAAATATTATTCTTAAATTGAATTCCATTAAGGGTTATTTTTTCAAAGTTTTCCTTCCGATTTTTTGTGTTAAATGTTAAAAAGAAGAGATTTTTAATAGACTCATATCAAGGAATTCATAAGCGAAAATGATTATGAGAAATTTTGACACTGTTGAAAATGTTATTTTACTTTCATAAATGTTTGATTTTACTTATTGAAAATGGTTTTAATTTTTTTACGTATAATTATAGCATTGGATTTTCAGTGAATATGGGAAGCATTGCTGTAAATATCCCATTACTTTTATCTCCTTTCCTTTCCTTCATTTAAAGCTTAATATGCATTTTATACATAAATTGCTTATTTTGCAAAATTTTAAGTTAAGGAAAATTCGTGTTCCTGAAATTTAAAGTAACTCTGCCATTAAATTTATAATTTACCAAGAATATAATTTTTAAACCTTATTATTGATGTACTTAAAAATTATATAAACCATATGGATATTCAAGTGCATAAAAAATGTTTAATGTCATTTATAGAAAAATGATTAAATTAATTGAGAAATGCAAATTTGTAAAAATATAAAAAAAATACTTTTTTATATAAGTTGGTAAAAATTTAAGATTTCATTATTACATCATATATGGAATATGATTTATAATGACTTATAAATACAGTTATTTAATTGTAATAGAAATACAAATAAAATAAATCATAATCGCAATTTTTTGTAGTAAAGATGTGTAATAAAAGCATAATGTAATAATACGTACTTAATTCCATATTTCTTTAATTTTAAGCATGTTAAAAGAATAAAAACATTCATTGAATGAATAAATTAATTAATTTTGTCAATGATACATAACAATAAATAAAATTAATCCTTTTAATATAAAAATTAATTAATCATTAGTTGAAAAGAAAAAAAACTTAAATAATTAACAAATAAATTTCTTTATACTTATTGATTAAATGTATGCTTCAGGAATAAAATATAAAAGTTAAAAGTACTGAAATAATACAATTGGATTAAGAGGCTGAATGCAATACAAAACTTATAAATTTAATTCACACCGTATTTCTTTTGTTAAATTCACTGCAAACACGGATTTCGCTAAATTTAATTAAAACCACAAACAGTTGCTTAGATAAGAATTTCCTAGACTTAAATTCGGCACTTTAATGTCCTTTATTCTTTCATTTGCTGAGTGATTTTAGTGTGAATAGGGATTAAGTTTTCTTCATTTTATTGCATGACTGAAAATACTTTTAAGTTAGAGTAAATGGAATGAACTTTGTTTATCCTTCCATTTTTCAATCGGCTTTTCACATCACAAGGTATAATATTGCTACGATTTCTAAAATTTCTATTCTGGTATGATTCTCGAGCAAATCATATGTAAATATGAATTTTTAATTAGTTTGTTTAGTTTACGAAAATTTAAGTGCATTCACTCATATCTTAATCCATGTTTATTTTGTGGATTAGTATTTTCTCATAACAACTTTTTAAAAATTATTTATTTATTCATTGCAACATTCACCAATTGCAAGGAAATAAATTTTTCAAGTTGTAATAAGTTATAAAATACTTGGTAAACTTAACAAAATGCTTATTTTATTATAGATATGTTTTTATCTTGATTAATTGATTAAACAGTGTTTGAATGCCTAACATTTGTTTCATAAATATTGAAAATAAGTTAACATTTACGTTGACAAAAATATACTTCTTCATTTGTTCAAGTGATTTATAAAGAAAAATATCAAACAATTAGATTAGATAATAAATTAGAGGAGCGATAGCTAAAATAAATATAAATATGATTAATAGGCTGTTAGTAAATTTACACAAATATAAGATAATATTAGAAGATGCGATTTTCTTATTATTTAGATTGCTCTTTTGTCAATTTGAGACAGAAAGATAAAACTTTTGTTAGCGAAAAGTTTTTTTATTACTTGGTATTTACATATAGTGGTATAATAGTATCTTATATATTTGAGGCTGCAAATATTTTAATATATTACTATCACACAATATCGTAAGCACATAACTATAAATTTTAAATAAAATGTCCATGAATGCATTTTTGGTTTATGGATAAAATTTTCCATTAATGTAGTTTCTGATATCTTTTTACCTTCTTAACATCCATTCTGTGCTGGAAGAAAATGCATTTTTGATATTGGGGGAGATCAAAAACATCCATTTTTCATGTTAAACGATGAAAATAGTGTCAGTTTCTTTATTCTGTATTTTGTTCACCCTGATACAAATAAATTCAAACAAATGCGAAATTTAAAATAGCAATTATTTGTCAAACAATTATTTATATTTACCAAGGTAAGAAGAGAAATAGTAGTCAATAAAAATTTACGATAGTCATGAATTTAAATATGAAAAATAATCCCTGCAATATTATTGCCATTTACCACTTAAGTTTTTATTTAAGTCGCTATGAGTAATGTGATACAGCTTCAGAATATATATATATACAGGGAAAGAGAGAGGAACAACCATTGTATGTCAGCTGATTTTCTTAACAAAATTTCAATTTATAATGCGCAAAAAAAAAATAAATAAAAATAAAAATAATACAAAGAAAGTTTTCATAAAATCTCATTAGATTAGATGTAGAGAATTATGTAAGTGTATTTTCATTTGTTAATATCAAAATGTAAAATTTTAATTTTTACCAAAGTTTTTTAATCCTTGTGAAAATAATATGTCATTTTTATATACATTATTTTTTTAAAAGAACATTTTCTCTCTAAAAGTTTAAGTACAATCGAGTGAAGTAAAATTTCAAAGCAACACTTCTAAAATTTAACTGATACAAATGTCGTTAATGAAATGACTTTTACCCAAACATTGCTATAATATATTCTAAATTTTTGTGCTTTAGCACATAATTTTAAATTGAATAAGGCATAAAGAACCAAAATACATCCTCAAATTGCTTAGAAAGTACATTTTATGATTAAGTTGTAGAAATAATATTAGCTTTGGCAAACTTAATGTTATAGATTATGTCAATCTTTATTTTAAGATAAAATAAAATGTTTCAACACATATGTTACTCATGATAGGTAAACATATATGTCCGAAACTAAAATAAAAAGTAAATATGTATGGTATGAAAAGATAAAATTAGTTAATATAAAATAAAATTCTTGTAATCATATAAAAATTGTTCTTTCCAGAGGTAGATACCAAATTTTAACAAAAGCTAACGACTGTTTTGCTCGGCATAGAAAACTATGAAGTAAAAAATATTTCATTTTATCGTCTTACTTTAAATATATATGTATCTTTCTATATCTGTTTTACTCTACCTAAGGCACTGTAACATAATTACAAATTTAAAAGTATTAAGAAATCAACGGGATTCTATTTGGCAGGTCATGCCTGATTGATATTTAAGTTAGAATTGTATTTTTAAATACAATTCTTACTTAAAGAATTTTGTTTTCAAATTATCTTAAAAATCCTAAATCACTAAAAAGTACAAAAATATGAATTAAGTTTCTGATTTACCTACAAAGCACGATTAAGCAGGCCACATTCGAATAAGCAGGACAAATATTGTATACATCTAAAAAGTTTAATTTAGAGATTTGGTGCCTTAACATGAGTGATGAAAAATAATTTCAAATTTTTTCCATATTGGAGATTTTTGTCACTGAAATAAACATTTAATCATAACAATATCTTCACAATTAGACAGATGAATAAAAGTTTCTACGAAAAGGAAATCTTATGAGTAAACAAGCCATGTGGCCAGGATAGCATACACAATCAGGTACATATCATCTTCTAGTGAGAACAAAAGTATATGTCAGCGTTCAATATATACCAATCATTAGTTTAAATTACAATTTTAGCACCGCCACCTTCATTACTTTAAATTATAGTTTTTGCAACGCCAATTCCAATAACTAGTTTATTATCCGATGCCAACACCCAGAATGTAAATATTTCTGAGAAACAGTCACTCAGCGGCTAAAATCTAGGATTTTATGAAAGACTCACAACACGCAAGTTTATACGAAAGCGGATGAAGAAAATTTAATCTTTCTCCGCTACGCCATAAGCGAGTAAATATATAGTCTTTTTTCATGTTTAAATTGCTGTAACAATCTAAATAATTTCAACGTGAAGTTTGTAACTATTCCTGATTTTGGAGACTGTTTAACGTGAGGGTAGATCATACAGGAATAAAACTTTTTATTAACTATGAAAAGTGACATTATATTTAATTCTTTACATGTCCAACAATAATTACAGTCTCACATGAGTAATTAATAAAGTCTTTAACATTTTTTTCCAGATTCTTGAAATAGTTTTCACAAATTTATAAAATCTAAATTGCTTATTATAATGTTTGTCATTTAGAAACGTTTCCTCATTATATTGTCATGTACAGTTAAGATTTGTTCCATAAATGGATGTTTGGATAAAAAAATTTTAAATCAAATTTTTTTATAATAAAATTGTTACGAAAATAAATATTTTTCTCTTGTCTATCTTTTTTCATGTCTTCTCTTACTTAGAAATATTTTATATAAACTAATAGTATGCCTAATTATTTTTTATTCCAGTCCTATGTGAGTTGTGCTCTGGGTCTTGAAGCAGTTGGTTACACCATGTTATGCATGGGTGCAATGACCACCCTGGGGTCAGTTGCAGCTCATCAGTTTTTCAAGCACATCAAGCGTTTAACAATTATGTTTGCAGCTGTAGTTTGCCATGCAGGTCTGTTGATGGTATTATGGCTATGGACACCTGTTAGAGATGACGTTGCAGTTTTTTATGTAATTGCTGCTGGATGGGGCCTCTGCAATGCAGTATGGGAAACACTAACCACAAGTAACTGCCAATTTACATAAAATAAACGCACTTTTATTTAGTTGTCTCTTTCCAAACGACATAATGACTCTTGGCTATTTCCTGCATATTTGTTGCAAAGAAATAATTTATTTACTTTAAAAATTGACTTGAATAATATTTAATTGTAACTTGTGAAACAAAATACATTGTAAATAATTCTACTCATACGTATGATATTTTAAGTACCCTAATATAATATACATTAGTAATGTCTGGTGCTATGTTAAAAAAATGTAATTTTATAAAATGTAAAATTATGCATTATACCTTTAAAGAATTACTTAATGCTTATGTAAAATAATACATTAAGTAGTTATTGCAATATTATGTTTGACAATAAAACAACGGATTTTATGAAGACTAATATATTACATTCTATCTATTAAAATCTAAGTATTTACGGTTGATTAAATAATTTTCAAGATTATCATAAAATATTTCCACTCAGGAATTTTATTAGTAATTTTTTTAAGAATCACTTAATGCTTTCTAATAATCATTTATGTTTACACATAAAGCAAGAAATTAAATTAAGAAATAGTACAAATTAATATAGAGAAGAGCCTTTAAGTTGATTAAATTTGAGGTTTATAAAATTTTAAAATGCTTTTCGACTACTCATTTTGATCAATGTGTTCATTTGTTCATGGTTTCTCACAACTGTTCCTCTATTCTTCACTTGAAATCTTCAAACTGGTGGAGAAAGTAAACATTCAATGGAAAGAACTCGGATTTTTAATAATAATTTTGAATTTATGACTGCAAATTTACTCTCATATGGTCCTTCACAATTTCAAATATTTTCACCTGTAAAATTCATTAACCAAATTATCCTATATTCCGCTCTCAATGAATTATAAGGTTTTGGTTAAGAACTTTGTACAAATGATATGTATATGATTCGGAGAAAATTATGAGTATGTTAGGAAATGCTTACTAAAGCAAATCTTTTCCTTCTATTATACAATGAAGAGATCTAAATTATGAAAGCTAAAGTTTTCATTGATTGGGATTTGTCATGAAACAAATTGTAAAAGTACTTTAAGTTAAAATTTTAAATTCTGAAGAGTATTGATTTTTAATTGATATTCCGAAGAGTATTGAATATCTGCAAACTAAATATAAAAAAAAGTGATTTATTATGAAATCCGAAGAACATCAATGAAGAATTTCAATTTTAGTTTTCTAATAAATTTAATGTAAAATCAATAGGTGATTAGGAAGTATATAAATCTTTATACGGTGCATAAAATTATAATATGTACTATATAAAGCTTTTAGCAAATTAAAGAAATTAAAGGTTTCTTTATAATAATATATTTTTCGAATTTTTATCAATAATATATTTTTCGAATATTTTAGGAAGTAATAATCTCAAACATACTTAAAAAGTAGTATCTTATAACTAACTAAGAAAAAGAATTAAAATGTATAAAGAATTGTTATTCAGTTCATTTCTTTTTTTCAGTTTTGAAAGACATATTCTGAAATCAAATTAGTAAACTTAATATAAAAATTATCATTATATTATAAGATGTTTTTTGAAATTTATATTTCCGTTTCAAATTATTAGATTTAACTCTTAAGTAATGTCATAACATACCTGGAACCAATTAAAGATAATTTGGAGCCTTTTAATCAAATGAATGGCTTATGAGAATCTAAATTGTGAATTATATGATCAAAGTGAGAAAAAACTTACAAAAATTTAAAAAAATAGAAAGTATGAACTCAAAAACAACAGTATGTTCGTTAATAATTCATAAATTGTTACTTAAATTCTTTATGTTAGATCATCACTTTGACCACAAAAAGAATTTAAATATTTAAAGAGTGATATAAGAATTAAATTAGTTTCTGTTTTATTATTACCAGGATGTTTTTAAATAAATTGTCAACTACCACAAACGTCTTAGATTGAGATAACATGAAATACGTTAATTTCAATTTGCTTATTCTATAGTATCATTATTCCAATCAATTAGTTCAAGAAGGAAACTTAAAATAGAATTATTGTGATTCTGTTCGCAATCGATCATAGAAGCGATTGCAAAGCAATTACCATCAGAAATAAATTTTGACATTTTTATCAATAAATATTTTTTTAGTTAATAAAATGTAAATGAAATGTGTATTCTATTTTTAAGTAATTTCTCTAAAAATCCAATTCTTTTTTAACCAATACATGACTCAAATATTCACTATTGTAATTGCGATTTTTTTCCCATTACGATAATCATCGTAACGGGAAATGGAATTGTACTGAATTATTTTTAAGTATTAAATAGGACTCTTTTTTGTGTGTTTACCATCAGTGATCATTTAACTTATTTGTATATATCCGCCTTATTTCATTAGCCTACAACCTTTTTTTTTTTGACGTTTTCTCCCAGACTTTATTTTTTATATGTTTATTCACAATTTCTGTATTTTAACTGAAGAGCAGACAAACTCATCATTATGATATCGTAGCTTTAATTATTCTCATCTCCGAAACATTTTGTAATCCAGTTTTGAATGTTAAAAATCCTGAGTTCATGGAAATAGTGAAATATACAGTTTTAAAATTGATTTGATTAACTAAAGTATATAAATAAATTCACTTACATAGGTTTTTGTAACTTAAATCTAAAAAAAATAGTTTGAATTCCACTGTATTTTGTACGGTAAAGTCATCTATCCTAGAAAGCAGTTTGGAAAATAAAATTTTCACATAATAGCAAAAAAGTATCAAAATAATTTCTATGAAAGTTTTAAAAATCATTTCTAGTAATATTTAAATCATTTATTTGGTTTAGATACTTAAGCGTTTTATTGAAAACAGTGAATCAGCAAGGTAATTGTTCATTTGGTTATTTTAAAAATACACTTCTACTGTAAAGTAAGTGAAACCCTAAATATTCTAAAGTAAAACGACTCTTAATACTGTCACCTTTTCATCACAGCGGCTATTCAAAAGTAAAACATCTGCCTTTCTGCATAATGGGTTTTTTTTTTTTTTTTTTTTTTTTTTTTTTCCAATTGCTTTTTCAATACAAAGTTTTTATAGTATATGTTAGCTTATTAGCTTATCAAACATAAACTCTAAAAATTGGCCTAAATAATAATATAAATTAAATATTAAAGTATTGTTAATTAATTTCGTTAATTTTTAAGAGTTGTTGATTTCATATTTATATATATATAATATACATTACATTACACAAACAAATGCTTCCATTCTATTATCTAATGATTTTTTTTTAATTATTAAAAATATCATTTAACATTGAAAAGTTTTTTTCCCTAATTCCTTTTTTAAATTCTAGACAATTTTTAACTTTGTTCTAAAGTCTTGCGTTGTAAAATAAGAGCATAAATTCATCTATTGGTTTTTCTTAAATAATATTCAGCATTCATTAAATTTTCAATCGATTTTTAATGAATCTTTTATCAAATTTCGTGGAATTTTTTAAACGTTTGTTAAAAAAAATTTAAGCATTCTAAAAAAATGGGTAATGTATTTTCATAATTTAATTAAAAAATAGAAATATTGGATAATTTAATTAAAACGTAAATATTTTAATAAATACAGTCAAAGTATTATATATATATATCGTGTTTGTATATACTAAATAAATAAGGCTTCTGATACTATAGGAATTATAAATGTTTAATTTTTCACTGAAATTTTGCATTAATTATTTTTTTAAGAAAATGATTCTATTTTTTCTGTTAAATATTAAATGAAAAATAAATTTGCTTAATTTAATAATATTTTTTATTGTTGAAGATTCAGAAAAATGGAAATAATTTTCCATATAAGTATTGCAAGATTTTGGGGGAAGTTGAGAGGCCAGTTATGTTTTTGCAATATGAAAACTAATTTAAAAATAAAATTAATGAGTTTTATAACAGCATATTAAATTTCATTCATTTTATTCAGGTTGACATAAGGAAACATCCCAGATATATTCATTATTGAATTTTTATAGATTATTTTTATAATTCAAAAGCCTTTCATTTCATTATACGAATAAATTTTCTAATTAAAAAAACTAATTGATAAGCCTACGTATATAAAAAACATGAAAAGTAATTAGGTTCCTGATTTTACTTTAACGTAATACTATGCTTCCTCTCTAAAGTTTTTATTATTTTATTTTTAAACATTAATCATTTTGGCTGTTTTCTCATTATCTTTTCGTTTTTTCAAAGATTACACAAAATTATTTTGCACAGCATATAAAATTTATTTTTTTACTAAATATAATTTTTTTCACTCAATTTCTTTTTCATTATATGTTGTTGATAAAGTATATCTTAAACTGTTAAATTTTGTAAGCTTTCTGATTAAGTTTAATTGATGATGTGGCAGTTTATAATTTTCTTTTTACTAACCGCACTTTTTTAAATACACAAATCTTTCTCTTTTGCTGGAACATGGAAATAAATGAGAATCTCAGATAGTGTAGTGCTGTGATGACAAATTAGTTTCAGTAATGTAAAATAATAAATAATTCGAGTTATGTAAACTATGCCAGTCAGATATTTTTGTATCAAGATAAGCAATACTAAAAAATGAAGAGTATTCATCAAGAAGTTTTTATTTTTTGTGTTTGCTATAATTAACTTGTAAATAATTTTAAACTATTTTTTACTTACATTTTATATTAAATTGGAAAACTGTTCATTTTGTCTGAAATAAGTGTGAGTCATTTCCTAAAATTATGTTTTCATTTTCTGATAATTTAATTTTTAAATATGATTGCCAATGAATAACCAAAAAATTTATAGCCAGAATCAAGAGAAAATAATCAATTTTGTAAAAGTAATAAACTAACCATATATTATAGAATATTACATGAATTACGCTATTTAATAGTTTCTAATTTTCATGTAAATTTGTGATATATTAGAACCTTGAGAATAGGATATATATTAAAATAAAGACCGTCCATTGAGCTTGAGCAAGTTTAGAAATCTGGATAAGATTTTAATTTTGTCATTTGACTAACTTTAATAATTACAAAGAAAATGCTTGTGTTTATCAGTATTAATTAAAAAGTAATACACTGAACAAAAAAAATATAACTGTTTCCTTTGTCTAACGCACTTTAAAATCATTATTATACAAAATAATGTAAATATTATAACTATATTTTTATACCAAACAGTTATAGTGACCAAAATTATCAGGATTAACTTCATAAAGAACACAATATTCTCTATGTCTGCATTGAAATTATCTTAGTTAAGTGCAATATATTTTTCAAATGTTTTCCTATTAAAAATGTAAAGTATTTAATCACTTTAAAAATACTAAATACATTAATAAATGTTTATAAATGTAATAATAGTGATTTAACAATGGAAATATTCAAAATTATTTACACGAAAGTGACTCAAATGAATAATATTGAACAAAATACCATGTCATGGTATAAAGTCTACGAATTATCTCTTCAAGATAATGGTTATATTTTATGATGTATAACGCGAAAATAATAAAAATTATAAATTTATAACAAGATAAGCTTTTATGAGAAATTGAAGTTATAATAAATAGAAGTAAGTTTACTTATATATATATATAGCATTTTCTTGTTAAATTACATATTTGTAATATTTTACTAATGTTTTGAATTAGATATTCCATTCCAGTGAAAATATTTACCGAATGATTTTTATTCCAATGAAATATCTATTTTAAAATTTAGCTAAGCGAAATATATTTGAATAATGATTTTCTTACTATATGTATACGAGAGCTAATAATTTAATTTCTTCTACACCTTTTTGATAATTTGAAACACTTGAAAATGTGCTACCAAAGAAATTTTGTGCGTATTTTATGTTGAATGTTTTTGTCACGTTGGCAAATAATGAATTTTAAAACCCTCTTTGGATGTATTAATATGCATCTAATGACAAGTAATCTTTATTTCAGCTTATTTGGCTACCACTTTTACATACGACTGGCAAGCACCATTTGCTGTCTACTTCATGGCGCAGAGCATAGGTCTAGCTACAGCATTCACCTGCAGTCCAATCTTTGTCAATGATATCAAGATCTACCTGATGGTTGCACTCATGTGCTTCGGAATTGTGCCATATTGTGTTTTAGAAGTAAGGCTCCATCGTCAACAAAAGCTTCAGGATCGTACTGCTGAACTTTAAGTATTTATGGGGGATACATTTTTCGACGTTTGTTCAAATTTTGAAAAAAGCATGCACTTCATATATTCCATACTTTTAAATTTTTGAATGTTCTATTATACGAACATGTCCACTAAAAATTTCGGCATATGTCAATGTGTGTTTGTAAATGTGTGCTTATCGCTAATGTTATGTGTCCCACCAATATTTGTTTCTGAAGAATTTTCGCAGTTAATCTCAGACTTTTCATGTTATATATATCATCATGATCCTAATATTCATTCTTCGATTTACATATATGAATAATTTAAGGAAAATTTTTAATCTGCTTATTTTTCATATTATGATAATTTTTTTGTTGCTTGTTAACAGTATCATACTTACTAAATCTTTCATTTAATTTAATGTTTCATATATCTTTTTTAATGCAAAAAATATTAATTTAATTAATTCTGTAGAATACACTGAAATGCGTAATTAAATTATGATGAGAAATATAATATAATATTACAAGTAAAGTAATTTATCAAGATAAACAAAAATTATTCAGTATTATTAAAACTAAGGGATTTGCATTTGAAAACATGTATAAGTATAATTCTTTTACATATTTATGCAAATAATTTAAAAATATAATATGATTTATATAGCATAATTGTATTCAGTGCAACTCTATATTAAGTGATTTAAAGTAAAAGCAAAATAATTTTTAGCTGGGAATTAATAATTTTTCTTTGTATTAATTTATGCTTATAAATTTCTTAAGATAAATACCATAATTATTCCATTAATTAACTTTATGTTTATCAACATATTTGAACAGATGTGCTTACATGTTAAAATAACTTCATTCTGAGATAAATTATTTTGAAATGAATTTTTGTCGCATAAGAATCATTTCTTAATAAAACCAAGAAACTGACACAATTTATAGAACCATTAAACATATTTAAATTTTAACTGTAAACCAGAAAACAAGAAGGTAGCTAAATAATAGTATCTAAATACAAAATATATAGTATTTAGATTACATAATAATATATATTAATGTTTGCTCAACATAAGATGAAATTTATTTAAACATAAAAGGTATACTTTACAATTAAGTTTAAACTTAAACTAATATAGTTACATAAACTATTCAATTGTAAACCTTTAGAAAAACTTAAATTTTAGTCAAAACTGTAAACGATAGCTATATGAAAGAGCCTAAACAAAATATAAAATTTACTTACATAAGATTTAAAAATTATAATAATGATAAAAACATGAGCTATAATAGATAGCTCATATTTTTAAGAATAATTCAACTCAAAAACTAAAACAACGTTTGTTTTTTTTATCAATGTTAACTAGTTTCATTGTAGTAGAAAAAATATTTACTGCTTTCTTTTATCAATATTAAATTATTCTAAAATTGCAGACTTTATTTCAGATATTCGAAACATGTGAAAAATTAATATTTTATTCACTTTAAAATGTAATAAATAACTTTCAAGTATAAACTTTCAAATATAAAAATTGAATTGTAAATTTTCACAATTTCGCACTTAATTTTTACCTTTTAATAATCATAAGAAATATTAATATTACTATTAAAATCAAAAAATACAAACAATTAAGTTTAATGTGTAACCAACAAAATGAATATTCTTATAGAAAAACATAGCCTTTTTTTTTAAAAAAAAAGTTATTTTTTACTATGTATTTTACAATGTATAAAAATGTTTTGTTAATTTATTTTTCGATGTAAAACTCATAGTACAATTAATTTTGCGTTTTATATATGTATTGAATGCATTGTGCGTAAGAATAAAACACTAAAGGTTCTTATTTTTATTTCATTTATGAAAGAGTTTTACAACATATCATATTCTTGAATTAGATAGTAAAAAGAGAAAGATGTAATCTGTCATCTGATATTGTTAACTGTTTCAATTGTCATGAGATGCATGTTTTAGTTCAATTTAATATTTTAAAAGCATTTATTAACAAATTTTGTTAAACTATTTGGTATATTTGCTTTACATAATGTGTGTGTGCATACATTATTATATTCAATTAATTATACATCATACTGTCATATATTATGTATTACTTGACTGATAAAATATATTTCAGCGATCAAAAAATTCATTCTTATTATTCACTCAAAAGTTTTATTATAACAATCATTGTAAACATGGATAAAACATTCCTTACAAAAACTAATAAGTGATACAATGTATTCATTATTTATATGAAAACAAGAAAATACTTATTCATTGATGAACGCTTCACTGAACTTTTATCTCATTCTTTGATTAAATTTTTGAGTTAACTAAATTCATTATAATGTGTATTTAGTACAAAATAAAAAAAAATTATTATTAATTGAATAATATATATTTAATAATTGCTTTGAATTCATTCCATGGTAATTAGATTAATTAATTAATAAATTACTTTTGTTGAAATATGTTGGTTTTAATTTTAATTGTGTTTAAAATATGTGGATTCATAAATGTTTTCATTCCAATTTCTTAGGTGATTAAAGTTTCTGCTAAAATTAATTTTAGGAAGCATTTAATTCTTAAACCTGATATAGATCAATACTACTTATTCATATATGACTATTTATTAAAATTATCGAAATATATCATTTAAATATTTTTAGTTACTTAATGAAAGAAATTTTTATTTTTTCTAAAGTCATGAAATAATATATTTTTATTAATACGTACTTTTCATAAACAATGAATTGTCTGACATTTTATGAAAGTATTATTTTTTAATAATTTGAAATTCTGCATAAATGTATTGGATAATAATTGAATAATATGTGATTTATATTTACGTATAAAATTCATTATGTAAATATATCATGGTAATTTATTGTATTTTAGAATATCTGCATTTATTTATCTACGTATATTATGGATCCCAATATCTATCTTTTTCTTCAGATTTGTATGTTGAAAATATTTTACTTTTATCACTGTATGTACTTTCTTATTTATTAAGTAAAAATAAAGTTTGTCTTCTTATAAGCAAATCTAAAATAGATTTTATTATTGTTTTTCTTTATTTATTTACATAAAAATTTTTTAAATATCATGTTTCTAATTTCTGTCTCTAAGAAATTTATTAATAGGGCTTTCGTCAAAAATAATATTTTAATATTTGTATTAAAACTAAAGCTTCATCAGAAAAAATATTTCACTTCATATTTTTATATCCAACAAACATTTTATATTATAAGGATTTAATTTAAAAACATTGATATAATATAAAATTTAAAATGCGCAGGAAAAACAGATATTTTTTGTAATTTAAAAATTAAGAAAAAGTTTCAGATGTAGTTTTAAAATAATAGTCTCACAAATTTTATCTTCATTGTTCTATCTCCTACCATTATCTAATATTATAAAAATTATTGATAATAATCTTTGTTCTATTCAAATAACTTGTGTTTTAATAGTATTCTAATTACTTTACAAACGTAACAGGAAAATCCTCTCCTTTGCCTCCTCCATATATTTAAATATGTATATTCTTACAGGAAGTAAAAAATCTCTGCAATTTAATTTTAAAATTAATAAGTTTAGGATTTTTTAAATATCCCAACTCTTCAAAAAAGATATAGTAAATTGTTTTAATTAATTTTAAATATATTGTATTAGAAAAATGCTCTAGTAAGAACTTATTATATTAGCAAAACTATTTATCATACAGAAGATTTAACATTACAATTACATTTTTGATTGCTAAACATGTTTGTAAGTTTAAAATTTAAAATCGTTCTATTTATAGGTTTATTAAAAAAATATATGTAAAATTGATGTAATGTATTGAATTAATATATGTAATGAAAAAAATCTATGTAATGTATTGAATTATTTAAGTAAAATGCATTACTTAAATAATTCAAGTATCAAAAGAAAATAATGATATAGCTTTTAATAATAATAAAAAGATGGAAATTAGTGAATTTTAATTTTTTTTTTACTAGACTTTAAAAGATGGATTGGCTGCACAATTATTAACACAATTATATATCTATATATATATATATATATATATATATATAGCAAATGATACAAAAAATAATTTAATTATTTTTATGTAAACATGCATAATTTGAACAAAAATAATTTATCTTCGTAATTTATAACTCTCATATCCACAAATTTTTATGTTCAGAAAAACCACTAAGAAATTATATAGTTTAAATCATTTTTATTTTAAAATAATTTAAATTTCGTTTATTTTTTATAGCCTGAAATTAAGGAAGAAACATTTTTGAAAATATTTCTGAAGTGAAATATAATGTACTTCTTCACGTAATTGCTAGATTTCTCTACTTCCAATTTCCTTATTTAACGTCTTGGCACAATAATTAATTTTTTTTGTGTGTGTGTGTGCAAAATAATTTAACACGGGTTAAAAATAAAAATAAAAATGCATTGATTTCATTATTATTTAATTAACAAGAAACACATAGCATAGTATTCGTTCTTCATGAACTCAATGGATTGGTTCTAGGCTCTATAGTAATGCTGGGCAAGACCAAAGGCCTTTCTTCTCTTTAGTGGGTTGATAAAACTGAATACCAAGCATGTTTGAAATCTCAACACTGGGAGTATTGCGTTAGGCTAATTTTTTAAGCAGGACATATGCTTCTCACCCTAGAGCCCCTATCAAGAAAACTGATATCGACTCTGTAAGCCTTAGCCCTCTGATGAGCAGTGTGCCTCAGAGTTTAGCTTGGTGGTTTTAATTAACAAAATTTTATAGAAAACTTATTTTTAAGATGAACCTAAAATTAAGCCCAAAATTAAATTTAAAACTTGTTACAAATAATATTTAATTTGCTCTATATATTATATGTAACAAATTGTAAAATTTTTTCATTTACAATGAATTTCTATAAATTTAAGTTTGAAATCATTTTGACCATTTAAAATACATAAATACTTAATTTCGGTATTTTTAAAACTTTTTAATTTTAAATTTAATGGTCTATTTTTTTATAAAAAACTTTAAAATTTCTTATTAACTGTTTCAAAGTGATTTTAGAATTATTTTGATATTTAAACAAATAAAATTATAGAAATCACTTTTCAAATACTTATCACTATTAAGATGATTAATCTTAAATAAATTTTATGTTTAGCACGCTCCTTTAACAAGGACTATTTTGTTGTGAAGAGAGAGTGGAAACGCACAGATCGCTACGTGCATTTGATATAATAAAATTCATATTATTTTCATACAAATGTCATAAAATTTTCAAAATTTTTATTTTTTTTAAACAAAAATAGTGAATTGATTTAAGGATATTTTTAATTCCTTAAATAAAAATATGATATTTTTTCCTTGATTTTGGTTATCGCAAAAATTATGTTTACAAGGATTGTGTCTTATTGAACCACATAAAGAGCAGCCACTGAAAATCGAGATCAAGTACTGTTAGCTATGTTGACTCCGACGGTGTTTATAATTAATTTGTTGAGGGAGGGGGATCATTTTTTAAAATTATTTATATGCACAAAAATTTTGTTTTAAAGATATTCATTAATGACAATCAGTAGTAATATATCTGAATTTTTGGAAAAACCTTTTTAAATATTAAAATTTTCCAATTTATTGATATATCTTAATTTCAAGATAAAAATATTTATGAATTTTTAAAAAAAAATTATATAAATTTTTAAAAAAATTATATAATTTTTTAAAAAAATTTAGCTTTTGTCAACGTGATTAAAATATAAGAGTGGGATATATTTTACATCTCTCTTAATGTAAAACTATTTCCTCAAAAAATTAAAATGTATATTAACTCCAAAAATTGGGATTTTTAAAATTTTGTCTCCAAGATAATAATTTTAGTAATTAAATAGTTACTTTGATTGAGTTTACTGCCTTCTTTTCTGAAGTAGATTGTAATTCTTAAAATAGCTCTTTTCTTTAGTGGTGTAATTTACTTTTTAATTTTTTAAGTTCAGTTTGAATTAAAAAATCAACATTATTACACATTTTAAATTTTATTTCCATCATTTTTAACATTGGTATGTATGATTATTTATTTTGACTATGTTATTGAAAAAGATGTATAATAAAATTATCCAGTAAAATTTTCTTGGAGTTTAAAAATTATATAAAAACATTCAAATTTTTTTATTCGCATGTAATAAACCGGCTAATTTTTTAAGCGAATTTTAAGTGTTTTTAAGTTTTTTAATTTTTTTTAATTTTTTTTTTTTTTTTTTTTGAAAAATTTAATATGTTATTTTCTGAAATGTCCTTCCAAGCTTTAATATAATCTAAATTTCTATTGTATTTAAATATTAACAGTAAAAATTTATATTTATAATCACATAAATATGCATCTCAAAAACAGTGACATTATTTACAGATCTGACTATATATTTGTGGACAAAGATTATCATAGTTTATGCTGTTATCATAGTTTATTCTGTGTTTAAATATTTCTGCTTTCATAACATTTTTATTGTATTACATAAGCATGACGAATGTTAGTAAGAAAGTAAAGAAAAAACAAGCAAGCCATGTTTACCCTAAAATTTTAATAAAAATAATTATTATAGAATCTTTTTTGCGAGATGCATAAAAACATAGAATTAAAAAGAAAATTCATTTTCATTGCTTGACGCACACAAATAGTGTCAAAATATCAGTCATTAAAACTATATTATTAATAAAAACTATAAATATCGCATTACTTCATTTTTGCATTTTATTAATTAAATAATATATAATAGAAATATATTGAAAATCCCACTCTTGAAATTATTTACTTTCATTTATGTAAATTGATAAAAATAATTTAGCGTATTCTTTTATTAGAAATATTTATTAATTTATATAAATTAAAAAATATCAAAAAGTTTAAATTTTATATTTTAGAAACTTATTTAATCAATTTTCGTAACTTTTAATAATTAAAATTTTAATATTGGTATTAATGCATTTATTATGTATTGTAACAAAACACTATACATATTATATTAATATTTAATTTTATACGAGACATTCATTTTATAATTTATTCTCTGAAAAATGTTTCACAATTTCTGAAAGCATTAAATATTAAAATGATTTCGCTTAAAGATTTATTCTAAAAGTTGAAAAAAATGCGTAATTAGCTATATATTATATTTACTTCATTAAATGAAAACGTAAGTTTTTCGCATATTATTTACAATAAAATTACCACGTTATACTGAGTTTATCATTATTTTTTTCCTGGAATACATCTTAATCCTATTTAATTTTTTAAGATTTAAGGGATTTTCTGTTAGCATTATTCTGAATAATAAATATAATTACTTGCGTTGCATAATTTTGAACATTATGCATAAGGATGTCAAATGTGTTCTGTATATAATTAAAATATTTCACATTAATAATCTTTTATAAAATTCAATTCTTAATTATTTTCTGGAGTAAATTATTTACTAATTCTTTGTTGGGTAATTTTAATTTTTGATTTAATTAAATTTCTGTATTAGAAAATATTAAAACAACTTACAATATTTTGTTTTTAAACAAAATAAATGAATGAAAATTTATTTTAATGAGAGAAAGAATCAAATTAAATTCTTATCGTTTTTCATAAAGATTTGGTTTTGCGTCACTAGTGAAAAATCTAATTATTTTGCGCATTTGAATTACCAAAACTTTTAATAGACTTAATTATTAAATAATTTATTTAAATAAATTTTATATGATGATTAGAAAAAGAGTAAATGATTATTAAATAAAAAATGCAAAAAATAATTACTTTGTTTTTAAAATATTATTCTTTTAGAAAGGGGACATCATTTTAATAGAAAAGCGTTTGTGATATATAGATAAATGTATTCTTGTATAATATGTATTTCCTGGAAATAATATTTATACCACTTGGATATTGTATAAATATTTTTTTTTGAAAAATTATTTGTAGTCAGTGTATCAAAATTGTTAAACAATATAAAGCAGTATCACAATTAATAATGGATTCCAAACTTCATAATACTTTATCGATGTGACCATGATGTCTGACAAATTCTCAATCTTTAATACAGAAATTCACTATTTTAATATTTGTTTGCATAGACAAAAGAAATGTATTCGTGTTTAATGTTATCAGCTTATAAAAATACATATAATTTATTGTTGAATTGCATAATTGTGGCAGTACTTATATTTTCTAGATCACAGGTTTTACATATATTTGATTTCGGGAACTGAACAAGTCAAAAATACGAAAATACAGTAACTTGAATAATAAAAATAAATAATGTTATCGAAAATCATTAAGAACATGATAATTCTTTCTAATCAATGATTAAAATTCAACACATCAATTATTGTGTATTTTTGTTGCATTATTTCGTCGGTGTTGCTTCAGTCTAATTAATATACATTTATATTTCGAAAATATCTATATTTGATGAAATATAAAATATACCTTATTTCTGGTAATGATTATATATATATATATATATATATATATATATATATATATATATATATATATTTGATTGTTTTTTAAACGAATTCGCAATCTTCAAAAAAAGTTTCACTTTTAAGCATTCTAAGTACCCTTTTTTTATAAAATTTAAACAACAATTATAAATATATTTGGAATTGTTTTTTTCTAAAGTAGTTTTTAACCATCTATTCATTAATAGAAAATCCTGTTTTGATATAGTTAAAAACTGTAAGATGAATAAAATATTTTATATAACTGCTGTTTCATGACTTTACACACAGAGTACTTCCCAAAATAAGGGGAAACATGAATAAAATAGATGTTTTACACATAACACGCATGGCGTGGGAACATCTTCGATACCTAAATAATCTTTAATAATCCTTAAAATGAATGCATACAAGTTTTGGATGATAATAAGTATAATATAGCAATCCTAATGCAGGAAATGATCAAACTCTCAGTGAGAGGAAGGAAATGGTTAACTGGATTTTTTTTCTAATGACACAGACCACTAGATTTTATGATGTTTCAATCAATGCATTTACAAATCATGTTTGTGTACAACTGAGTCATTATGTTTAAGAAATCAGATAGTTATCATTTTAATTAGTGAAGTCACTAGTTAAAACAATGTCTGCGTCATAGAATACCATTGTTTAATGAAAAAACGTGGCACAGACCGAGCTGTTGACTTATTCTCATAAGATTATCATTAAAAGAAGAAATGATGTTCGAAAATATTGTTCTTTCATACTTTACACTAGAAACGAGAAAGTTTACTTTGTACGCTTCTACTAGAGTTCCCCGCACGTAATCCCATTATGAGAAGAAGAAGAGAAAAACTGAATTTCTCATAAAACAAGATAGAGATTTTCATTCATCTGCTGTCAAGATTTTATGGAGTTTGATACACTGAACGCGTTGTTTCCAATTTACAACTCTCATTAAGTCTTTGGTAATCAAACCTCTATATTAAACGTTTTACTTAATGAATAGGTATGAGAATTACGTATGAGAGTTAAGCTCTACACTGAGTTCTGAAGATATTACTGCAAGTCAATAGTCACTTTTGCAACTGCGTATTTTTTTTTTTTTTTTTTGGTAGTCACAGTGTTTCTTAATATACCTCTGACTCCCTCTTAGAGTTCAGTTTCCTTTGCCCAGATTTTTTGAACGGGAGTTAATTTGCTGTGTTCAGAGTATGCTGTCATGAATAGTAGTCACTGATGAATCACTATGAAATAAGTGCTAAAAACAATGCTATTAAATAAGAATACTATGATATGATTGATGACATTGAAAATGTTAAATAACTCAATTATACCTTATTTTTATATTTCTCGTAAAATATTTTTATAATTTCTCCTATAATTTAGTTTTAAACAGTTATTAAGTTGTATTTTTTTAATCACCATTATAAATTTTAGCAACATCATTATCAGCACAAAAGGAAATACAGAACTTTTTCACATCACACTTCTAGGAATTTTTTAAACATCTATCCTTTTGGATTTCCCTGAAATGAAATTAAGCATACATTGCAATACAGTGAGTAATGCTCCCACGATCCATGTGACTATAAGCAACAAAAATGTGCAAAAAAATGGTAGTTATGTATTTATATTAATCATATACTCTCTTATAAAAGCTAATATAATATTATAATAAAAATCGAGATTAAATCTGTTTCCGCCAGACACATTCTCGATTTTATACAACAACTGGAGTAACGCACTTTCATTACAAAGCGTTATAATGTGATTGATTTAACAATTAGTGAAATATATTTGAAAAACCAAAGTGCACTGTTTTACAGATTTGAAATGTAAAACATTGTTTTGCCAGTTTGAAATAAATGTGATGCTGACATTTAAATAAAAAAAATTATGTTGCTCTTTGTATTAGTCTGATTTTAAAAATCTTGTTTGATTGTGGTATTTTTAAGTCCTTATTTGAAAAAATTAAGGATGTAAATTTATATGAAAAATTTTAGCATCTTGGTAAAGACACCATATTCATTCAACTGTGTATATCAGTATAAAAATCATTTATTGTCAAAAATCATATATTTTCATAGTTTTTTATGAGATCAAAGCATGATACAATGCATAATCTTCTCTGAAAAGATATAAGATAATTGAAATTATTTTAGTTTCACAACGATGACAACTACTATTCTTATATTCATAAATAATTTTAATGAACGTACTTACTATTTATTTTTTTTGAGGAAAAGTTGCTCCTCATTTCAAAAGTAAAACGATTATTTTTGTTCATTTATGTTTTTAATATTAATAATTTAAAAACCTATCTAGGGAACAGCAAAATTCTTAAAATATCATATAATTTATTTGATAGAAATTAATGTGGAAACACAATTAACTTAACATTCTATAATTTGATAGCGTGAAAAGCATGACTGCATAATTATTTAAAAAATTCAAAGCTAGATTTCATTATAATTGACTTTTTAAATTATTTGAAACTATTTTATGAGACTATTTTAAACTAAGTAAGTGAAATAAAAATTAAATAATTTTATATTCAAAATTATGAGTAAAATTTCAATTGTCGAATAAGTTAAGTGAGAGCAATTAATAAGAAAATTATAAGAAGTAAGTTTTAGATATTAACGAAAAATGTAAATTTAGATATCATACAACAAATATATCAAATTTTCTTAATTGTAAGCTTGTAAAAAATGATCAAAGAAATTAATTGTTACCATATATATTTGCGGCTCTCTAAAATTATAAGAAAATATATAAACCTAAGCGAAATTTATATGAAAAGATAGAATTGATTTTTAATTAAAGAGTATCCATTTTATAATTGGAAACACGTTTCCTTTACAAAAAAATGTGTAATTGGAAGCCAAAGAATGTCAACGCTAATTGGATAGCAAAGAATAGCAGATTATTTCAGTACCACATAAAAATGGAGTGAACTTCTAAGTATTAAGCTTGTTATCTGGTTCTATCTGTCTATTAAAGGAAAAAATTCTTTTATCGTATTATTCTATGTGTTCCTGACTCTTTGTTAACAATGATACTATTTTTTACAAGTTGTTGCCTATTTTTCTTTTGTAATATTTTTAAAATATTTTTATTTTATGACGCTCTGTATTTAAATATTTGTATAATATCTTTTACAAAAGATATTTCTTAAATAACTTTAAGCATTTTTTAGGAGATTTTAATGATAAGATTTCCGTATTTTTTATGAAATACAATTTTGAAACTATAAAGAAATAATTATTTTCTTTTCGAACGTGATTATATATAGAACATTGTTAGAAAAATAGATCCCGTTACATATATATAAGAAAGTCTAAATATGTGTAAAAGCGAATAGTGGAGTAGAACATTATTTAATGTTGAAATAAAAAATAAAATATTTTGAATATCTGAAGAAAGTATTTTTATAACTATTTAAGAAATGGTCTGCAAATATCAAACTTTTTTGTTGAAACCATTACTTAAAAATATTGTTAATTGAATTCATTCTCTTAAAATTTCTTAATTATTATAGATATTGCTGTAATATGCTTTTTTTCATATTTACTTAATTTTCTTTAAAAACAATTTACAGAAATTATTTATCAACAAATCTATAATTAATTAATGATAACTAAGTACAACTTGAATATGAAAAATAACACAACAAAGTTTACTTTCTTATATTAAGTTATTAAATATATTTTATGGACTAAATTATAACCTAGAAAGACATTGCCATGTACGTTACACTACAAGGTATACAACAGTTGCAAAGTATTCAACATTTTGTCAATAAAAATTCTAATTTTGCATGCATTTCAAATATATGTACAAAATACAATGAGCATTATTAGTTATATTTTGTATTAATATTAACTGTAATGCATTCTTTTTTAATTCTGAAAAAGGGGTAATTTTTTAGTAGCATTGCACATGAATTTATGTGCTTTAAAATTATATTTCTTATTTTACGTAGATTTTAATTATAATAAATGTTCAATAATATATGTAATTTTTTCTCTTTATAACAATTTTCAGAGTGAAGCACAAATGTGTCAAATGATGTAAGTTCTCATTTATAGTCAATGTTGGAGAAATGTGAGTTTGAAATGTAAAATCTACATATTTTTCTTGTTTAGTATAGTTAGCATATATCATATTCAATTTTCAATATATGACTTGCAACCATTTAATTCATGAGTAACTAGAATATCACATAATAAATATTACTATAAAAAATATCACATAGCTATTACGCAATTGTAAACAATTTGGTCATGATATCAAATATTTGATTTTGTAAAGCTTTGCTATTTTTAAAATTATTTATTGTTATTTTTTTCTTTAGGTTTGTTAGGATTATGCTTTTTAAATATTTTTGTGCATTCTACTCTGGTGAAACATCTTTATATTATTCCTCTTCGCAATACACAATTTTTGATTTTTTTACCCCACACTGAATCCACTTAAAGTTCTTTTTTAGTTCCGCTACAAATTTCTGGTTTCATTTAATGTGATTAGGAAAGTGTTATTCAGGAAAAGTAGATGTCTGCTTTACTATTTTCATTCTCACTCACAAAAGAAGAAAGGATTTGCTTCAGTATATTTTTTTTAAATTAATATTTTTTTTTGTTTTGTTTTCCAATGGTAAGGAAACAGAATAATTTTCAAGAAATCACGAAAAAAACTTATTTTAAAGTATTGAATTATTAACTTTCAAATAATATTTAACCTTCTGAATATAGAATATTAAATATATTGATTTTGTGTCTGCAGTCAAAATAATCAAAATTTGATATGCAATTTAGTTAGATTATTCATGACATAATAATAAATTTAAATTTATAACAAGTTATTTTTCTTGTTTTTAGAAAATCACTGCTTAGTCATAACTGTAACTTCTCCAACTTAAACGAAAAACACAATGTTTTAGTTTCAAAGTCAAACTATATTGTCATCCTATTAGTTTCTAAAATTTGAATTTAAATTGACTTCCAGGTGAATCAGGGTATTTTTTTTACTTCAAAAATTAATTAAAATTTTTGCAAACTTGAATTTCTATATGATGAATATTATATTTTAAGTTAAATCATAGACATTATTTCTCGAAAACAATTGTGAAAAGTGATATTTTGCAAATATTGAAATTTTCATATGCTGAGTCTTAGTTTAATTCTTCTTAATTCACATAGTTTTAATAATAGCTTGAAAACTATAATACAACAATATATTTTACAGAAAGAAGCATTCTTGATTTACCTTACAAAGTATTATAATCCGTATTATATCTGTTGTATGTGCTTTTTTATTCTAAATAACTGAAATAAAAATATCTATATTTTGAAAAATTTTTTCATTTTTTTTTAAACTTGAAAATTTGTCATGTTGGTATAAGTAGCAATACGGTGCAAAACTGATGTAAGAAAAAACATTAATCAACACTAATATTTACACTTTCACTGTACTTAATTGATATTCAATATTCATCAAATTAAAAATATTTTAAAACAATTAAAATTTGGCTTTCTAAGATTATTGACGTTTTAGTATTCCAATGGGAAAATGCTTAGTTAAACTGTTCTAAAGTTAGAATGCTAAATGTGAATAATTTTAAAGCATTACGTGCTTTAAATTTAAAGGAAATTTGTATTCACTAAAATTAACTATATTTTTCCAAAAACAGTTTCTTTTGCATTAGAACTTGTATTTCTCAATATTATTTGCCTCACACTTTGGACACCTGGTCACTATATCAATAAACAAAATATTTACAACAAACTTGTTGGTGGAAACAAATTTTTGAGTAGGAATAAACCATTGTGCATACTTTTAATACCCATGAAAACGTTAATATAACATGCACTTTATACTTAAATCTATAAACATATATCGCAAAGAATATTCTTTATTCTATAAATGCAAAATTGACTAAAAATAGTTATTATTTAAAAGGATTTAACATAAAAGAAATATAAACTGAGGGTATCACAAAATTTCTAGAATCCAGTAATTCGTATTATTTTAATTAACAAGAACGTTATACGTAACAATATTTAATATCCAACAACAAGATACAACATTTTTATGAAGTCAATTTCGTTATTTTCAACTACAAAGTTGATACATGATAACTTATTTCAATTAATGTATAATTTTTCCATTTTATTAAAAATGGCTAAAAATCAGATTTAAATAACTCTAATTCACTGCACAGAATGTTTAATTTATGATATTTTTAAATATACACTACTGGCCATTAAAATTGGCCAGGAGATATCGATCACTACAGACGTCTACCGAAAAAATAATGGATTACTTTTTCCCCAAACTAATATTATCTTATTAATTACAGAATATTTAAAAAAAGAAATTGATTTTAAAAATATTATATAAGTTTTCATATTTATTAACCAAAAAATTCTATGTAAATTTTTAAAACAATTTGTATAAAATGAAAAATAACTATTTTTATTTCATGTTTCTAAAAATACACTTAGAAAGCTAGAATGAGAATCATATTAATATTTTCAGAATTTGTTGAATAAATCTCAATATAATCTGTCACAAATACCTTTAAAAAAGGAATTATTTTCATCATATTTTTGATGAATATATAAGTACAAGCAAATGAATACATAAATTACATTTCAAATGAATATATATGTACAAGCTAAGAATTATTAAAAAATAAAAATATTTTTTCTTTTAAAAAAAATATTTATAAATGGATTAGATGCAAACACCTTAAAAATTGTTTCAACAATTTTACAAGAAATGCAATTTCAATCCAGATTTTATTTTGTTTTTTCACAAAAGTGGAATAATTCTCTAGAGACGATTAAGAATCACTTTCATGCAATACGGAATGGAAGATACATCTGATATAAATTTGGTATTCGAAAATTTTAGATGTGTAAGCGTTATTTATGTTACTTTTTCAAATAAAAAGACAACTTTCAAACAAGATTTAATTTTTTTCCTATTACATTTATTTTCTTCCAAAGCCTAATAAAATGTTAAAAAGACTTATTTAATCAGCTAACTTTGCAAATCTCCGGGAGTATTTACGATAAGTATCTTTTTAAGAAAATTTGCCTTCACGTTATAACTTATTCTTTATTTTAAGAGGCAAATAAATTATTTACAGATAAATTTGTTTGATTTTCAATTGAAAATGTTTCGTTTTCTATGAATGTTCGTAACGCAGCTCATGTTTATATTTCCTTTTTTCAATCTTTACTTAATTGTATACTATTTAAAAATAGTTTTACATACTTAAATGAAAATCTTTTCATGAATATATAAATTTATTTACTACATTTGATATTGAATTATCTAATAATAAAACAATATGAATATCTGAAAAAAAATCAGAAAGAAAACAAATTTCAAAAAATGAGTTTGGTATTTTTATGTTTATATAAAGGAAGTAAACTCAAAATTTTAGAAATTTTCAGCTAAGCTTTTATTATTTAAAGTTGATAATGAAGTATATCTTTCAACTATGTTAATTTTGCTTGGTATTATAAATTATTTCAACAGTACTTTCATACTTTTGTTTGTTTTTATTTTTTCTATAAAATAATGAGATCTACTTTATGTAAAATTTCAAGAAAACTGAATTTTATAAAAACATTTAAAAATTTAGAAACTTATGAAGAAAATCAATTAAATTAAAATTCAAAATCATACTTAAAATAATAAAATTAAATAATTTTATTCCTTTAAATACGATTTTAACTTAATATCCATTTCTTAGTTTTAAAAACTAATTTTTCAATTTACACACTCCATGGAAATTATGTAAAAAGGTAACTGTATTCACATTTTAAAAATAAATGAACGAAACAATGGATTTTAAATTAAAATATGTTCTATATGAATACATGGAATTTTGGATTATGAAGTTTAGTCTTCATAAGTTTCTGACTTTTTAAATTTTTAGGTTTTTAAAATTTTATGTTTAATTTAAAGTTTAATTTAAAAATATATTTAAAAGTTAAAAAATATTCCCTAATATATAAAATGTCTTTTTCTAAATATTATATGAATAATTTTTAATGAAATCTTATTTAATAACAAAATACACTGGAATATAGAAGACAATATTATTTTTAAATGCAGAAGATTAAAATGTAAAATATATAATTTGGATAGTTTTATGCTAATAACATATAAATTCAATTATTGGCATATATGTTAATAACAGATAATTAGAAATATTGAGTTATCTTATTACTTGAATTGCATTTTGAATGCTTACTTGTCATAAACATAATAATTCTTACAATTTTATTCATTGCATTTACACCTTTCTTTGCATGATTTTTTCTTTATTGGTTAACTAAATCAAGTTGATATAATTCATTTTCAAAATTAAAAGAAAAATAGTTAAAAAAAATCTTAGTATATATTTATAGTATAAATTTAGCAAAAAACAATATGTTAAAAATTTCAGCGGAATGAGACAACTTTAAGCTCGTTTCACTGATAATGACACTTGTTTATTTTTGACAGCTATGTTTCTTTTTATACAATCAACATTAAAAAGGTATTCAAACACGATCAACTTAAAGTGAACTTGTTCTTTTATATAATTTTTGGGCATTATAGGTTATGATGGAAATTTCCATCATTATGCAAAGAAGGGTTAAATTCTACTTCTAAATTTATTTTGAAAGAAATTAATTGAACAAATTTGATTTATATTGCATTTCTACATTTAGTTATATGTCCATCGATAGGGCCTTAATGAAGTTAATATTCTTTTTAATCAAGAGAAATGCGTCATATAGTTTGTAGTACGGGTTTATTCGATTATCTTTAAGCTACCTTTATATAAGCCTTGACGATGAGTAAGATCCTAAATAAAATAAAACTTTACGCGAAATAGTTTGAAATTATATAAAACTCGTTTTATTTGTATCATAGTGGTAGATTTGGATCTATTATTTATTTTATTATTCAAATCATTATAATATTTATTTGAGATTAAAAATCTGATAAAATAAGATCTATTGTTGAAATATTCAGCTCTTGTTATCTCATTTTTACATCTCTCATCATTATACATTTTTTGAATACACCCCTTTCAATATTCAACTTTATCTAAATAATATGAAGAAATCTTTTCCAAATAAATAATTTTTGCCAATAGTTTTTCTGATTGATTTTATAGAAATTAAGAAAAATATTTTAAAACATTAGTAAGTATGCAGATTTTTATAATTTTTTTGGGTTGATTTGAATCTCAAAAAATTGTAATCAGCTTATGATCCAGCATTTTTGCAAAATAAAACGTGGCTGTTGTTTTTATTTTGCAGGGTTCTTAATATCATATTTTTTTTTTATTTTTATTCAAATTTTATGGTATTTTTTTGTTATTTCTTTTGTGATATTCAAAATATCATTCAACATAGTTAATTGTGTTATCCTTGTGAAAGTTTATTATTTATAAAACTGAAATATTTTTCAACACTTCTATATTAATTTTTCTAAGCTATTCTGTAACATATCATAAAAATATAAAATTATGTCCTCAAATGTATACCATGAGACAGAAGTTACTCTGTCTGTACATTTTTACATCAACGATAAATATTTCTTTCCCAAAATAATTATTTTACTTTTAAACCATTGATTTTCCTGTAAGATTACTATTTTCAAATTAAAATTTCGTTATGTTTGGAAGTTATGTATATATATAATCACTGTAAAAACTTTATAATATTTTGAAATTTGAAAGAAGACAACTGCGAGCATAGAAGCAGAGTCATTTATGACATATTTTCTATATTATTTGCAACATAAATTTAAAATTAAATTTAATAGATATTTTTATTTGTTTATAAGATATTAATAAATTTGCATAAGTATTAAAAACTCTGCATTTTTGTCCCAAAATAATTCAAAAATAAAAATTATTATTTTTTTAAGGATTGCTAATAAAAATAATTAATTTATTATTATTAAAAATGTTCATCAAATGATATATATAAGTTAAATTTTAATTTAAAAAAAACATTACATTCATACCCAAAATTAAGATTTATTTAACAAGATTTTAGTGTTACTTTAAGAATAAAGACCAGCTAACATATTTAATTACATCTATATAAATCGTATTACCGTTTTTATAAAGGAGTATTTACGTTTTTTGCATAAATTTTTTGCTTGTTTTTAAAACTATGAATATACTTCAAAATAATTCATCTTTATTAATTACCAATAATACTGTATTTTATGGGCAAAGAAATATAATTTATTATTCAAATATTTATCAGAAAATTGATTTAGAATACGTATTTAAGCCAACAAAATAAAATATTTGCTTAAAATAATCAAAATTTGAACTGAATGTAAATGTTTATTAATAGCGTAAGAAAAGTGAAATTTTTATTAGCTTAAATATTAAGTAAAATGCATATTTTACACTGGCGCGAAAGCAATAAAAGGTAGAATAATTTCTTAAGACTAAGATCATCTAAAAAGTTGCTATCCCTATAAAAAAATTAAGTAAAGAAAACCCTAAAATATATAATGTTTCAAGAACTTTTTTTATTGTTAGTTAAGTATTTTTAATCTAAAACATATCAGTTTTTATGGGATGGGTAAGAAAACATACCAATATATGCACAATTTAATTAAACCTGCTGATATTTTGCTCTCTTAGCTAGTGTTTGCTACAATCTAACTAGCATCATTATTGAGACATCTTTTCATGAAGAAGAGATTAAAAAGGAGGATACATCAGTTATTCGGAAATAAAAAAAAATTACATGAAAACATTAATGTGAAATACAGCAAATGAACAGTTAATGTTTCCTTGTATCTGGAAATTGTTAAACTTAATTTGAAATTCTAATCTGACTCCATGAGAATTAAAAAAGTCTCGGTTATTTTATTATTCTCAAGGATATATATATATATATATATATATATATATATATATATATATATATATATTAAAGATGATTTTTCATTTCTTGGATGTGTTTTAAATGATCAGCTTAAAGTAGAATGTTACATGCTAACATTGTGCTTTTTAACTATTTCGTTGTAAACGTATATAAGCTTAAAATGTATCCCATGGAAATAACAAATTAGTCATACAAATATTTCTTCCACAAATAAATACTTTCTTACACTTTTCTGATTGAGACTTTGCGTGTTATGTCCCCTTCCAAGAACAGATTTTACTTTTTATGAAAGATAATCGGTTTCTTAATGGAATGTCTTTCAATAAATGTAGCTATATGAAAACAAAACGGGAATCGTATTGAAACTGACAGATATAGGAAATCATTATAATCAAATCTTATTATATTTTCAATTCTATTCAAATGATAAAAATTCAGTAATTTGAAATGAACTCTAAAAAAACAGTTTTAAGAATATTTTTGTTAATCGTATAATTATTATTATTTTCAGCAATGGTTGTTTAGTTAGTAAATTAAATAATCTGTGGAAACTTTTTTAACAAGATGAGTTAAATATAATTTTTCCTTAAAGGTGTATAAAAACTGAAATGAGAGTTTTGAAACTCAAGTATTGACTATTTTACTTTGGTAATTAGAAATTCAGGAATCTGTTGTTCTAGTGGTGGTAATTCCTTTTCTAATTAGTATTTGATAATTAAATATAAATATTTTTAACTAAATAATTGAATATTCCCACATATGAAATAATTAATGATATTTGCGGATAAATTTTATGCAGTTAAATAAAGAAAAAATTTAATTCAATATTCAAGAGTTAATTTAGATGCTATACATTTTAAAATGATAGAAAATAGTGATATATACATAAATTTTATTTAACTAAATCATATGCATAGCAACACTTTTGTAAGATTTTAAAAGACATAACTTAATAAGAGAATAAACATAGATAAATGAAAAGTGAAATCAGCATTGCTAATGTTCTGATTAACACAACAAAAAATAAGCGCATGTCTAACATATCATTTTCTGTATGATTTTTTTTCCTAAATTCATTCTTTCGATGTATATTTAGACAGTATAATCAGCATTTTTTTTACCATTTGCTTTTTCTGAGGATAAAATTTCTAAAGTTGTCTCAAAATAAAAGCATTTAATCATATTTAGAATAAAACGAATTGCTTGTGATCATTACAGAATAAAACATGTTGATTGTGATAATAATAGAAAACGCACTTTGTCAGATTGGTAATAAATGGTCAAAATTTTTATGCATTTGTATTAAAAACATTATAATTTCTGTAAGGATAATTCACTTACTGTATATTTTGATGGCATTGCTTTAATCATAGGAAAAACAATTTAATATATAAATTCAAAAATTTTAGAAAAATGTTTTAAAAATTATATTACTCAGAATATTAAAAGATAAAGTATCACTGTCATAAAATTTATTTAAATTTAAGAACAGCAATAAGATTAAATTAACCTAAACATGCACTTAATCTTAAATAAATTGAATAAAAAATAGCTTTTGAACATCTCACATCAGATAAACTCAAATAATAAGAATAAATTCTCAAATAAGGATTTCAGTAATGGTGAAACAACGTCTTATTTAAAAACATGTGTATACTTTTTTATAAATATCATTTGCTTATAGACATGCGAAGTCATTTACATCAGTAGTTAAAGATTTGCAATTAAATTAAATAAAATGAAAAATTAAATTACGTATGCCAGTTATTTTTTTGATGTCAGTTGCTATATTGATTTTTCTTTAGTTTAATAATGTATACTATAGTTGATAACAAGCTCTTAATTAGTTTTTAAGTAATACACATTTTTTGCAAATTTCAACTAGCTAAATATTTAAATTTTTGTAATCCCCCTAAGCATTTCACATAAAATCTTGTTAGGAAATTAGAAATTCAAATATAGTGAATTTCTAGAAATACAAAAATTTTTTTCTAATTTTGATGATTTAATATTTGTGAGAATATTTTTTATTGAATTCTTAGTATTGTGTACAATTTATGTATTACATGATCTAAATTAAAAGTTGCATTTTAATTTTTCGGGAAATATTTGCATATTTATAAACATTGCATTTATTGTCTTTCATACAGAGCTTTTGTTAAAATTCTTAACTTTACTCGTCTAATCTTCCAATAACTTGCATTTTTGATTTAAAACATAAAAAAGAAAATAAAAAAATGAGGCATATTAATTTAATAATTTATAATCTTGTTTTATGAATAAATTATAATATATATGTTATGTTTATAATTTTACAATTGATATTAAACTTATTGAGATAAATAAAATTACTTCAACCTGTAAAGATAAATAAAATCATGTTTAATGTGAAAATATGCATTTTTATTTAATCAATAAGCGTATTTAATATTTTTTATAGGTATTCTCAGATCTGATTTTTCATTTGATTCATTAGCAAAATATATTTTTAACGTATACTCATTGAGTATATATTCTCAAAATTATATGACCATTTATAACATAAAAGGTTGCACACTCTTTCCAAAATTTTAATGAATTCACAAAAATTAATTTTCCTCAAAGCTGAGTTAAAATTTATGGTTATCGAATCATCCATATCTTTGTAAATAGAATGATAATTTTCTCTCTTGTTGATCAAGTTTCCTATGCTTCACATTTTGAAAGTTATTAAATCATCAGCCCTCCCTCCAGGGTAAATTAAGTAAAGTGCTGATCAAGATTTGAAGAATTTAATTAATATTTTGCAGATTATTTTGAATTAGTTAATCAAGATATCTTTAAATTTAGTTCTAAAATTTTCATCAAACATTCATTTAAATCCTCAGAGTTTCACTATATAGAGAAAAATGATTTTCTGCAAATTAATGGTGAACATTTAACTAACACAAAACTTATAATGAAAGACAGAAAGGAGAAAAGCATCTTCAAATTTAAAAAATAAAAACCTTCATATGAAAAATATTTTTAATTGAATCATAAAGCAAAGTAAATTAATAAAAATTATGTAACATTCAACTCGTTTTACTTTTATCTATTTAATAAAATTATCGAGAATCTTCAGATTGAAAATTAAATTCAAGTTTTACTGCGAAATGTAAAAGGAAACATTATATACGTAGAATTCCAATATTAAGAAAATTAATTGCTGATTTCAAAATTCTGATCAAGAAAGACATAAGAACTAATTTTTAAAAATAAGCCAATAAACAATTTGTTCTGATATTTTTAAACAAAATAAAGAAATATATCTAACAAAATTGATATCAACATGTATGTGTATACAGAAGAGTCAAAAAATTGTCACTCATCAATAATTCATTATTTAAGTTCATATGATTCAAAATCAAATTGAATTGTTTTATTTTTATGTTTTATATCTGTGATTTATTTTATAAAATAAAAAAGTTTATAACTTTCTAATAATTTACTCTACCTAAATCTGTACCTCTTTATTAAATAATTTAATGTAGTGCATTAAAATCTAAATATGAATATTGATGTTTTGCTGAACTGTTTATTTAATTAAAATATCATTCAGCAAAATTTTTATAAGTTTTGTGTATATACATACGTTCATATTAATATATATATATATATATATATATATATATATATATATATATATATATATATCGGAACGCTTTTATGTAAAATTTTTGTCAAAACTAAAATGGGTAGTGCAGTTTTCATGAAAGTGTTCAAGATATCAAAAAAAAAATTAGATTTTGCTATATAAAAAAACTGTAACATAAAATATTACCAGTACACGTTGTCGAGAGAGAGATAAAGTTACGACTTATAAAAATTATTCATTTATAGCCTCTTCTAAACGAGGTTTATTAATTAGTTTTCAAATTATAATCAATTATCTATCGAGAGTTATGGTAAATTAGACTTTTTAAATTGTTAATCAAGAGTTTTTTTTTTACAAAAATTTGAGAAATGACATTAAATACAATGAATGAAATTTGGCATTAAAGTTTTTAAAATGGTTTAGAGAAACTGGCTCTTTGTAGAATAGTTCAATATTTGGAAAAGCCTATTTTATCGCCAATCCTTGCCAAATGAAACCATAAAGTGATCTCATGACATTACTACGTTGGAACATGTTATGAATGATATCCAGGATGAATCATCCATAGAGATTAACAATTACAATAAAGCTTCTAGTTTATTAAAAGTGCTATCAGTTATCCATTTGAAGTATTCTTCAAAAAGTATTTCCTTTCTATTGCCATGAATTGTAATCATTGCTGGAATCACAGCCACAATGCACACCTGTGAGGGAATCATTTGTCAAATTAATGTGGTTGTTCAATGTATTTTAGACAAATTAAATGGCTTGTCTCTAAAATAGCGATTTCAACATCCAGAACTTTCAGTTAGGGTGACGGTGATATGTCATTCAGCCTTTGCAAGCACCTTATGTGATAGGCTGGTGAGTTTTCATCTCACATTTCATTGATAGATCATTCATTTAAGAATTATGACCCTGATTTGGCTAAGCGATGAGCAAAGTGACTCGTGAGGGTCATCTATCTCTTCTCCAAATCAATTCTTTCCCATATTAAATTAAACAGGCGGATTATGTGTAATCAGTTTTATGCAGAATGGTGTACAACAATATGGCAATATTGATTACAAGTGTTTCGTCATTCAAATTTGAAAGATTATATGAAGTCCACCATCACCTCATCTCAACACACTTATTTCTAGCTGTCAGTCTACATCAAAGTATTATTTTGCCGTTCATTCTCTTCAATATTGGCTGAGCTCAAGCGTACCTGTGGTGACGTTTCATTTCTTCACATGTTTAAACTTGCATTTTAATTTCTATCTTTAAGGAAGTGATCTATAAACAATAAAACATCTTTTAAAATTTAAAGATCTTTAAACATCAAACTAACAAAAAAATGTAAAGATTACTATCATATTTCTAGAAATGTATGAGACAAGATATTAACAGATATTGGCAATCTGGATTTTGTTCCCCTCATATCCTAACACAGACATACAAGCAGGTCCTTTTCATGTTTATAGATACAAAACAATGTAAATTTAGTAGACAATTGGGACATTAAATTTTTCATAACAATTTTTTCTGTAAACCATCTTTGAATTGTGAAGAACTGTGTATGCTGTAGGGAAATGGAACCGAATTCCGCTTGTTTTCCCATAAATAACAGTAATGTCTTTTAAATCATGATGTACATGTGCACGTTTTGATTCCTCTATATAAGTACACCACTTGTAATGTTCTATATAAGAACACCACACATAATGTATTCAGAAATTTTTCTATATTTATAGAATGCATGTCTTCGTATAAGTTATTTAATGTAAATTGAATTCTTTACACATATTTTGAATAAGTGTTTCCCACATTTAACTTTAACATTGCTAATATTATTTATCAGTTCATTATTTTGAACGAAATCTTATTTCAGATTTCCAGTTAAAAATAAAATTATATAATCATTTTTTTAATTCCCACAAACACGAGTCAAATGTTTAATCTATATTCATTATAATATTCTGTGCAAGATTGAGCTTTGGATATATCCTTATTAATGTCATCTTTTTATTTATTTTGACGAAAATGCATAATACATGGTTTCAAATATTAAACCAACATAATGGACTTGCGTTAAATGAAATAAATAAAAAACAATTTTGTATTACATTAATGGTTATTGGAATTTTTACTTAGGATAATGATACAAATACTATATGTAATATATTGAACATCTATTAGTCACAAACGATATAGTCAGCGATACTAATGATTTAAAGTTTTAAAAAAACACCTGTTGATACAGAAACATTTACCCCTATTGTAGTAAAATCATTCCTTATTCACCTGAATAAAAGCTATTTGGTTTTTATTTATGATTGTATATAAACTTTTTGTTTTAGCTCAATACCCTACGTATGTATACATATATATATGATTTAAATAAACTGTACATATTCGTGTGTGGTTTTAATGTATTTGAAAATTTCACATGTTAGTGTTAATTAAATATTTAGTTTGTAACTAAAATCGCAGCAACAAAACTTGCATGATTGGTTCGTTAACTATACAGGTTATTTTTATTTTTACTTTCAATATGATTCAAAAATTTTGAGTATGCTATAATTTAAAAAATTCTAATTTATTGATACAGGTAATAATGAGTAAAAAATAATTTTCTTAATGTAGTTAAATTACATTTTTACAAAAAACTTTTTAACTTTTTTATTCTACAATTTTATATTTAAAAAGATATAGAAAAGAAAAATTGATTTCAATGTTTTTATTTTTAAATTATTTTGAAATATCTATATATTTTAAATAATTTAACATGAAAAGTAATTTAATATTTCTCCTTATGCAATTCACATAAAATATGAATTTCGGTTATAGCGTTAGCATATTTTAATCGTTATTTTAAAACGAACAATATGATTTCTTACATGTGGTTTGCATTTAATCAAACAAATTCAAGGAGTCTCTTAACATACAATTCATTTAACATCAACATTATTTGCAAATTTATATATATATATATATATATATATATATATATATATATATATA
>JAPDSC010137098.1:103858-132425 GCA_026290005.1 Latrodectus geometricus
ATATATATATATATATATACAGGGTGATCCAAAAGTCAGGACGAACTTTAAAAATGAATAATTCGAAAACGAATCACGATACAAAGATGCGATTTTCACCAAACGGATGGGAAAGAAACCGGGTTTTGTGTGGCAATGAAAAAAAGTAGTTCTAATGGCCACCAACAGATGGCGCTGTAGAATTATGCAAAGCAACAAACGATATAAAAAGAATCAACTGCAGCAGGTAATGGTAGTCGAAGCTGGTATGCATCGAAATGCTATCCATAGTTGAGAAAGGCCTCTTAGTTAAACTGTTATAAGAATTCGGAAAGTGTCATTGCATTGCGAGCATATCGCTACATGAAGGGTATGCGAGATAGCAAAGGACCAATAACGTCTGAATTGAACAAAATTGTGAAAAAATTTGAAGCTACAGGTTCTTTGGCGTCACGCCAAAGAAGTGGACGTCCCTCAACTACAGCTGCTGTTGCCACGACAGTGGAGCAGACGGTGCAAGCCATGTCGGCGGTTGCTGCAGTGCTCGAGAAGTTTCGAGGCAGACAAGAGTGTCGTACGGAAGTGTCTGGAGAGTGCTGCGAGTAAGTGCTGCGAGCAACGGTATCCCTACAAGTTGCAACATAACCAAGAACTGAGACCTCCTGACTTCGGCTCTCGCCGACATTTTGCGAATTTGGTCTTTAATAAGATGGAAGAGCAGCATGACATGCTTCACTTTGTGCTTTGGACAGATGAAGCACATTTCACACTCTCTGGCGCTGTTAACATCCACAATTGTCGAGTGTCGACCACAGAAAATCCACATGCATTTGTTGAGGTATCCTTGCAACAGCCTAAAGAGACAGTCTGGTGTGGCTTCACATCTGATTTCATAATTGGTCCATTTTTTTCGAGGAAGTAACACAGACAGGCTTCCAAATAGTTTCTGTCACCGGTAAGCGATATCTAGCACTATTACAGAACAGCATTATTCCTGAATGCACCTTTACCTTTATGCAAGATGAAGCACCACCTCATATTGCTCTGCCTGTGCAACGCTGGCTACGCTCAACAGTTGGGAGGATCGCATTATCAGTCGCTACTTTAATCACGCATGACTTCCAAGATCTCATTATCTCACACCCTGTGACTTTTGGCTGTGGGGCTTCTTGAAGTCAAAAGTGTACCGCGACCAACCGGCATCACTAACGGCACTGAAAGATGCCATCCGCCAAAATGTGTCTGCCAAAACGCAAGAAATGCTACTAAATGCTGTGAATGGTGTGGTGACTCGTCTCACAGCTTTACGTCTGAATGATGGACAGCACATTTACTCTAGTAGGTACTAATTAACTGTAATTAACCTGACTTCATTAATCATTTTTTCATTTGTAAATCATCTTTTGTTGCACACAACACTATAGCGCCATCTGTTGGTCGCCAACAGAACTATTTTTTTTTCATTGCCACACAAAACCCGGTTTTTTTTACATCCGTTTGGTGCAAACTGCATCTTTGTATCATGATTCGTTTTCGAATTATTCATTTTTAAAGTTCGTCCTGACTTTTGGATCACCCTGTATATATATATATATATATATATATATATATATATATGCTATTAAGTATTACATTTCTCAGAAATACTTAGAATTACTAAGTTTAATGACGAATATTTTTTATTTGAATATAAGTACGTATAAGAGACATATGCCAAAAATAGTTTAACACTTATTCATCGAAATATTTTCGGTATTAATGGATCCCTAAATAAAAGATTATTGACTAGAATATACTAGTCTTATCTTTGTTTAAAATGTATAGCATAAACTTTCTCACTCATTGTTAAAAACAAAGAAAAAATTTTAAACATTGTATTTCCCTTATATTATTATAAAATATAAGCCCATAATAATTAAAAAAACACTTAAAATAAAAGAAAATTCAGTTAAAACTTATGTAATTGCTCTGTTGGAATAGAAATAATTATTGGCTAAAAATACTGCATTGTCTCGAAATCTATGTTGTATATTTTTAATTGATTTTGTGTAACTACTTCTTACCGAGTAATTCGACAATGAAATATTCAACTCAATTACATGCATGTGTCGCTATATAATTTAATTTAGTATTTTATGTTGGAATTTTTAAAGGCTCCTTTAGTTTACAGACAAAGGTTAAGTTTGTTATTTTCTACATTGCGTGGGAGGGATAACATGAGTAGCGTAGGAGGTAATACGTATTGATCAAGTACATTTTCTGAAATCACTTAATTTAAAGGATATAAATTTTAGGAATAAAATATGTATTAATAAATATTTTCAAAAGCATAGTTATTTCGCATTTAATAAAATAACAAATAATATATAAGTTAAATTTTAAAAAAAATAAATAAGAGATGAGTATTTAATTAAAGGAAATTACGTTTGAGAGTGTACAAATAATAATTTATAACATACATTATTTTATATCATAATAAATGTAAAATAGTATAGATCTTAAACTTTAATAAATATAAAATCGTTGAATTTTATTTGAGTAATTTTACATTTATTAAAAAAAAAAAATACAGGTCACTGAAAAAGTTTTTTTATTAGGTAAACATATGTGAATTTGCACCAGTTCCTCTAAGAACCATACTTGCGTGACAGCAATTGACGAACGAGAGACTTTTGTAATTTTATTTTTCAAAGAAATATCTCAATAAAATAAATTTATAAAATTTTGCAAACATGTTTAATCACTTATAACTAGTTTTTGTGCAAGCAATATTCATTATGAACCTATCACTTCAATGTATAAGCGTTGTTACATCATTCAAAACAAAAATTCAAAATTTAAATCTTTCGGACTCAAGAATACACAACATTTCAATCAAGACAACTATAACCAAGAAATACTTGAGCAATGTTTCTTCATAATTATTTAGTTCATTAGATTACAGAGTAAGATGTTATAACATCCCACAAAAATGAAGTTTTAAAATATGTTTTTGTGTGTGTGTTCTCTTTACGGCAAAATTTTCTTAATATTCCACTTAAACTGATCTAAATCTAGATTAAATGACTAACTTATAAATCGATTCTGTCATTGCTTAAGGTTGAATTTTTACATTTTCCAAGATAATTTGATTTTATATTTATTGTTTTTTTTTTTTTTTTTTTTTTTTTTTTTTTTTTTTTTTTTTTTTTTTATTTTTTTTTTTTTTTTTTTTTTTTTTTTTTTTTTTTTTTTTTTTTTTTAAAGAATTATGTTATTTTCCTATTAAATGTACAACATATATGCAGGGTACTTCAGTAGTTTAATAAGGAATACAGATTTTATCAAATGTGTCTCTACTTTTTAATGTTATTTATTTAAATGTTCCAATTATTAGCTTTATATTTTTAAATTAATCAATAAGAAAATTAACATTCATATTACGGACACTTTACAAGATTTATATCTTTAAATTATGAATAAATTAAGTTAGACTTATATACTGCATTCATCAAAATACATTTATTTAATATATATGTTATTAAAGGCATTTTTTAAAACGTAATTTTTTTAAATAAGGTTAAAAATTTTATTTCTAAGCATAAAAATATGTATTTATACAAGATAAAAGCAAACTTGGAAGTTCAGGGTAAAACTATCGAAAATGCCTGAGAAATATAATTCTTGTTTCATGCAATCAAGTTTCCCGTTTTGCAATCATTTTATTTAAAAAGTATTCTAACATTGACTGGTGTATAATCATTTGAAACTCAATGAAAAATGGAAACTACATAAAATATAATCAAGGTAACAAATTAATCGCAGTTGATTTTTTATTCAAAATTTCTCATTTAAATAATCTTACGTATAATAATTATTTATATAAAATTTAAGAACATTTTACATATTGTATATTAAGTAACTTAAATGCTGGTAAAATTGAATTATATGCTTAGGCAGTTAAATATTCACGATTTTTATCATTTTTTTTTATTCAAGTACAGTAATATTTGACTACATAAGATCATTTAAAACTCAATGAATAAAAAGAAACGTAATTACTTAAAGTTAGAAAATACACCTTTAATGTATTTCTAAATTCAAATGTTTTAAATAATATGCATTAAAAATTTGTGGTTTATTAAATGTTAGAATGTTAACTGAAATAGGAAAATGGCACAAAATGTTCTAAATTTTTTTTTGCTACGAGGTAAATAATCGAGTTGTCAAAATAGAATTTTATATATAATTTTATTTTTCTCCATTTTTATGACGTCAGATAAACAAGTAAAACCATCAAAATTATCTCCTAACTCAAAAACTAGCATGATGGATTTACCTTAAAACGGCAAGTGCGCTGTGTTAAGTAATTAATATATTATTGGCTAATTTATGATCATTTTAATAAATTGAAAATTTTATGCTAATAAATTTTACATTTTTGTATATCATTTTCTAATTTATTTAATAAATATTTAAATAGCTAAATTTAAAAATAAATTATAATTAATAGTTAAAAAATGAATAATTAAAATATAGTAACAAGGAAAAATGATTCGAAATATAAAAAAGTAAAAAAAAATTGAGCAAATTTATTGATTTATAAATGGTTTTAAGATTTCAAAACGGCTGACTCTAAACTTAAGCAGTTTATATCATTACTAGCATCTTATTTTGAAATTAATTAATTCGTTTGGTTGAATGCTTGATTGCTTACTTATAGGCACTCATTTCACAGATGCATTAGCATGTGTAAAATAGTGTTAATAACAATATACAACGACAAAGTTAACATTTGAATAAACTGTAATCACATATTTTCCCATTTTTAAGATTGTGTCTTTTCATAAACAAATTATTATGTAAAACAATATAACCTCTTTTGTCATTTTTGTTATTTATTATAATTTCATTATTTATCTAATCTACATCATTGTAAGGAAAATAAAAGATAATCAATTTAAGTCACATGTGATAGTTTCTTTGTCTTATTTACTTTTTCAGAATTTTAATCTGATAAAAGAAAAGAATATTCATCAAATATAAAAGATTATACTAAAAGAAAACTAAATTTGGTGTTTTTTGATAACTGAGATAAAAATTTAATAACGTTTTAAAAATAATGTTCCGTTAAATTTTTCAGATATTTAAAGTTTTTAAAAACGCTGATCTAAACATATAATATAGTATGTAGAACAAATGAAATGGAAGAAATTAAGGAATCAAATATTTGAAAATACAAAAGAAAACTATACAACTTTCTTTGAAGTACAAGTTTACATAAAGTATAAGTATATTTTTAATATCAATAGAAAATACTTTTAAATATTAATTTATGCTTACAAAATGAAAGCACATTTCTATAACTTTTATGAAAAACTGTTGATGAAGTTTACATCATGGGATGATTATTCTTCAACATACATACTTCAACAAATAACTATGTTATGATTAATGACTTTCCTACAGAACGTATTACAAACAAAGTTTACTTGTAACACTAATTACAACTGTAATTTCGACAACAAATTCTTATTTTTGTAAATGTTTTTATTATTATACAAGTTATTAATACAAGTAAACTAATTCTGAAAATATAATTGCTTTGAAAACATAGTTAGGAATGATTTGATATAAATTATGTATTTTGTTAGTAATTGAAACTTGCACTAATTTTTAAATAAGTTTTTTTTCTTTATTATAAATAATTCATATGAATATGTTAAAATTTGTTTAATATACTTTGCACAGAAACAGGTAAGCTTGATTTAGATAAAAAAAACATGTTTTCACAAGTTATAATTCTTTGATGCTGTTATGAACGCAGTTAAAAAAAAAACTAGTTCTTTAAATATTAATCATGAATACAAGTGAAAGTCGTATTTATAATAATGGAAATTATTTTATTTTTAAACATAAATTTTATTAAATTAAATGTAAATTTTACACCATTACTTTATTTAATCAAATGAAAATTTTGCACCATACATCTATTGTTTTTATGCCTTAAAATAAACTTAAAATGTTTCTTGTAAAACTTAAAATTAGAATAGTTATAATTTTGCGATGCAAATAGCTTACAAGTTTGAAAATTTCTTTTCTGCTCCTTGATCGTTATGAAAGGTTTATAAAAATTAAAACATAAAATGCAGAGTTTTTCACGCTTTTTATGTCTATCTTATTACTTTTAAAATTTTCACATTAACATTATCTTGCGAATATGGTTACTTAAGCGCCTATTGAGTAAGTCACCTCATTGAAACAAAATTATTAAATAGTGAAGTTTTAAATTAGTTTTTGTGACTCTTTAATCAACAAAATAAAAACATAAAATTATTGAATAAAAAATTGATTAAGCATCAAAAATTAATTGAATGTAATCAATTAATTCCTTCCTCAATCCCTTCTTCAATCATCTCAATTTAATATATATTGTGTATTGTACAAAATTTCATTAACACAGAAATTTTTTCGGGCAATATACAGTTAATAGAGAATATTTTACGTGTGTATATTATTCAATACAGCAACTATAATATCTGTCAAATAAAAAAAATATTTTTAAACTTATTAAAAAATATGATTCTAAGTGTTCATATAATAAATCATAGTTTTTTAGCGAAATGTTTAATATTTTTGAATTAATGAATTATATTATATATCGATATTAATATAATTATTGATATTAATACATATTATTGATGAATTTATAGAATAAATTAAATATAAATTTTTAAAATATTTTTCATTTGTAAATAATCGAAATGTTTTTGTATTGAGACATTTATTTTCAACAATGTTTTCTAACTTTAAGATCTGAATAGCCCTTTTGACAATATAAGATTGTATTATAAATTTTTTTAATAATAATAAAAAAATTTTTTATAAAAGATAGATTAGTAAAAGTATTATTAAAACAAATGTGTATTCAATATTTAAGTCAATTGTAAAAACTAGCAAATATTCCAATAAAAATGAAATTCAAAATACTTTCAAATGAGAAACTGTTAATGTGCAGAATGTCTTTTACATAGTGGTTATAGTATAATTATAAATTTAAACAAATAATTTAAGAATAATTATCAATATAGCAGTATTATATGTATGTTACTGCCATTTGCATGAGTTTGCGTCTTAAGCAATATGCGAGGGAACAAAAATATGCGTGAAAACAAAATTTTTCAAACTCTTGAAAAACAAAGTTTATTACGAAGTAGAATACAAATGCGTGGTTTATAAATTAAAGCTCACGAACAAGATTGCCACTTACAAAAGCGGCAAGAGAAGAATTTTAACAAATTACATATTTTTACAAAGAGCACTGACTAGAAAAAAATTACAAACATACCGCCAACCCCTTGAAGAAATCCAGTGGCTTCAATGTAGTTACAAATCTGAAATACTAAATTTAATATTAAATCACAAAATATATTAAAACAAAAATAAACAAATTAAAATTATTAATGTTCCAAATTAAAGTTCAATAATGCTTCATAGGTAAAGAGCAGAGCTTAACAGTAGATGTTTTTTGGCAACTTGGGATGTGTGTCAAAATGCCCATTAATCAAACGTTATCAGTTAAAGGATAAACACTATTCTTCCTAAATTCCATTGTAGAGGGATGTTTTTTTTTTTTTTTTTTTTTTTTTTTTGATTAAAATCAATTTATTAAAGGTTACATTTTTCAGAGATTTTTTCCCATCTATAGATTTACTGTAACTGCGCTAAGTATTTTTGACTACAACGTTTCCAAAAATGCTGAGAGATCAATTGTCTGATTTTTCAGTTTTCTACTAGAGATTTTGATTGTTCTAGATGATTATTTGAGATGCTGTAGCTGATGCTTCAAAAACACGTAACTTAGTAATGTTGCTTGTAGGCCTTAATACTGGTTGGTGAGGTAGGTAGTACACTAATGAAGGATGGATAGAGAATTAGTGACCAATTCCACGTGTCCCAAATTATGATAGTCATTGAAGTTCTTTTTATAACTTGTATATGTTTGGTGTTGACTAATCTATTTTTTAAAAACAAAAATCTTTTGACAGATATTTTTTTTAGAATCACCTAGTCTTTTTGGATGTTTCTTAAGTAGTAACCAACTACAAATCTGCCTGTGCTGCCTCTATAACGACGAGTTTTAAAATGATCTTCACATCTAAATTTTAATTTTGAAAAGTTGTTTTCTCAGAAACTGTTTCTGAGACCAGAATATTTTCTATTTCATCAGTATTTAATTAAATATTGTTTAATGATATGTAATGGCAGGCAACAGAATTGAAAAATGTTGTTCCAGAAATTATCCAACCCAATTTCAATCAAACAACTGCGGGACAACATTAAAACCTCTACTCCCAGAAAAGTATATATTGACGATTATTTGAAGAATTTTGAACCCGTTAATACTTTTACTTTAAACCATTGAAAGATTCCACCATACGCAGCGGCAAGGATTTATATGATCAACTGCTACTAACCCTATCCATCATAAAAACTGAAGTTTTGAAAGACTGATCTTGCAAAAACGAGGAGAGAAAGTTATTTCCTACCCTCTATTCGTCAGTGGCTGATCCTAAATAAAGTTTATCATTATCTTTCGACTTACACAAAGTTTTTCTTAAACAAACATACCATATTCAGTGATGAAATTAGTATGTGAACCAGAATTCAATGAATCGCTACAATGCACAAAATATCCACCAGATTTACGAACTATGATGCAGTACAAAAAACTTCTTGATTTTCTATCAATGACTCACAAAATTAGATTTCATCTTGTTTGAAAAACTAGGAATATCTTGCTCTAATATATTGTGAGGAGTAAATGGTGTGGCATTTACTGAGAGCTAACTATTTTAACTAAATGTGAGCTCTCTAATAGAATGTGTAGCAAAATTATTTCATTTTGAAAACTGCAGTAATGAATTATGCTTTTTGTTGGCAACCATTGCATTTACTTACATTCTTACACGACTTAACATTGTGCATACTAGATAAACTATTGAAACAAAATTTATATGAATTTTCACATTGAATCACCTCCACAAATTATGATTTTTGTTACAATAAGAACATTCAAATTTTGGTAAGAGTAGAAATAGGTTTTTAGAAGTTGATTTCCTGATATCTTTAAAATTAGCTTTACTAAAGTTCCTAATTCATCACTATTTAATTGACGTTCATACCACATACGAGCATTTTTATCAAATTTTTCCATTATTAAGTTTGTAATCAATGTATGTGCAAACTTATTTAGATTTTGATTTAAGACATTTAAAGATCGTACGCCTTCATTAATGATATCTGCAAGCTGTAAAATTGAACTAGGAGAGTCTCAGTGTGTTACTGTGGTTGTTATTTTTTAATAAGAGTAGTTATTAAAACTCGTTTGTTTAATAAATATCCTTAAGCAAACCCTAAACTATTTTATAATTTCAAACCGTTATAGGAATTCCATAAATAATTTTGAGAGCATTGTATTTACAATAGTTTTTTGAATATTTAAGTTTTTGGCAAATTATTATTAAAATCAACATTGGACTTGAGCAAATCCAAAAATGATTCTTCTACATTACCATTAAAAGTCGGTAACGATAACTGCGGTAATCTTACATACCTAAATTGTGTCTTAGTGTCTGTTAAAGAACTTAAATTTATATCATTGCAACTAACATTATGATTTCTGCCTTCTAAAAGCAAATAAAGTTAATGTAAAGTATTTTGAAATTCTTCATTGTACGTTTCAATATATTTTTTTATTCACACACGATGTATATATCAAAAATACTCGATATTTCATTAGTTAAATTACTGAGTTACTTTTTCAATTATTAAAATCTTATTTAATCTAAATCAATAATTTCATGATTGGATTTATCTCTTAATCTTGTTAAGTTGCCTTTTGAAACTATTTGCTTAATTAAAAGTGGCTTAAGATCCATAATTATTATAATAATTCACTCAGTAGAGCAGATGGTGTTATCCATGTCGATGGATTCTACACATGGGGAGTACAGTGGTCGAGATGTTTCGAGGCAGACAGGAGTGTCTATAAGTAAGTATCTGGAGAGTGCTGCAAATAACTCTGAAATGTTATCCGTACAAGTTGCAACATAACCAGGAACTGATTCCTCCTGATCTGGAATCTCCCCCAGATTTTTGAATTTGATATTCATTAAGATGGACGAGCAACACAACTAGCTTTACACTGTGCTTTGGACAGATGAAGTGCATTTCATACTAAGTGCATTTCTTATTTATATGATAATAAAAGTTAACAATTTTGAATGAGAAAAACCACAATTAAATGATTTATACAAGAAGTGAAGGTGCGTGTTTTCTAAGATGAATGTCTACTGAAAATAAAAGTAAACAGAACATTGTACACTTCGTATATTCGAAATTAAAAATAAGTGGGGATTAAAAATTTAGATTTTGATATCTAATTTTAAACGTTTTTCTTCAAAATACTAATTTTATAAATAATAAATTGTACTGGATTGAAAATTTAGAAATATGGTATAATACTAGAAAACAAAGTAAAATGTTTATAAGAGTTGTAACAAAAATAAAGTTACATTCATTTGAAATTAAATAATTAATAACTTAAACTTAAATTTTATATAATTTCAAAATAAAATGCTGTGTAAAAATAAACATGGTTTGTAATAAGAAATATAGAACAAACTGTATTTTCGGCGATATTAATAAATTAACTTCATATGTTGTATTGACATTGTATTTAACCTTTTTCGTTATTACATTAGATTATATTATTTCACACCATTTCATAAATTACAAACAATTTTATGTCATGAACCTTTGTTGAAATCGTCTGAAAAAATTCATTTGAATCTTAAATAATTCTTAAAAAACTTGATGTAAAAGTGAAATCTTTTATAATTACATTTATATTTCACTTATACTGAATTATAAAAATTAATGTATGGTATTAATTAAAAAATTAAGTAAATTTCTACACAAATATTTTTCTATGTTTAATTAAGTAAATTGTTTGGGAAAAACGTTTTCAAAACAAATTAAATGTTTTTATAAAATAGGAGTTTTTTGATATTGTTTATTAAAATTGTTTCAAATTTCTTTCATATATCTTACCTTGGAAAATATTTTAACGAACATATAAAAAATGTTTTATGTTTAATGATGACATGATATCTTAACAGCTTTCATGAATTTCTTACACATTTTTTCTAAAGTTAACAAATATTAGTTTGAAGCAAAAGCTCAAAATATTTTAAGAGATTTTGTAGGAAACTGTAAGAAATTATTTATAAAAATATGTATGAAAAAATTAAATTATATTTTGTAATAAAATATTTAAAACATGATATTAATAGGTTTCAGGTATTTACTCTACTGACCATTAAAATTGCTCTAAAATACACCATTAAAATACACCAAGAAGGCGATATGCTACAGACGTGAAATTTATACAAAGGAAGAAGGTGCTGTGATATGCAAATGATTAGATTTTCAGCGCATTCAGACAAAGCAGACACCAGTAGCGACACCTACATTGTGTTTAAATGAAGAAATTGTTCAGCAGGTTCCTCATACACAAATTGCATTTGAACGTTGTTGCCTGGTGAAAAGTTGTTGTGATGACTCGAATTGTAGCGTACCGGGATTGCGGTTTAACTTATCGCAGTATTGCTGTTCGCATCGGTTGAGATACAATGATTGTTAGCAGAATATGGAATCGATGGGTTCAGGACGGTACGGTAATACGGAACGCCATGCGGGATCTCAACGGCCACCTATCACTAGCTGCCGAGAAGACAGGCTTAATATCCGCATGGCCGTAATGGATCGTGCAACCACGTCACGAGCCGTGAGTCAAGAAACGGGGTCGTTTGGAAGACAAGTGTCTGCACGAACAGTTCGACGAGTTTGCAGCAGTATGGACTCAGCTCGGAGACCATGGCTGCGGCTTCCCTTGACGCTGCGTTATACACAAGAGCGCCTTCAATGGTGTGATCAACGACGAACCTGGGCGCATGGATGGCGAGTCGTCATCTTTTCAGATGAATCCAGGTTCGTTGTACAGCATCATGATGGTCGACGATGACGAACGCACACTTGCAGCGTGCATTCGTCATCGTCATACTGGACCATCACCTGGCGTGATGGTATGGGGTGTCATTGGATACACGTCTCGGTCACCTCTTTTTCGCATTGACGATGCTTTGAACATTGTACGTTACATTTCTGGTGTATTACAACCCGTGGCTCTACCCTTTATTCGAGCCCTGCGAAACCCTACGTTTTAGCAGGATAATGCCCGACTGCATGTTGCCGGTATTGTACGGACCTTCCTTGATATGGAACATGTTCGGCTGTTTCCCTGGCCAGCGGCCAGCACGTTCTCCAGATCTTTCATCAATAGAAAACGTCTGGCCAATGGTTGCCGAGTGACTGGCTCGTCACCAAACGCCAGTCACTACGGTTGATGAACTGTGGCATCGTGTTGAAGCTGCATGGGCATCTGTACCTGTACATGCAATCCAATCTCTGTTTGACTCAATGCCCAGGCGTATAACTGCTGTTATTACTGCCAGAGGTGGTTGTTCTGGGTACTGATTTCTCAGGATCTATCAAGCCAAATTTTTTGAAAATTTAATCATTTGTTATTTCTAGTTTAATATATTTGTCCAATAAATATTATTTTGTTATCCGCATTTCTTCCTGGTGTAGCAATTTTTATGGCCAGTAGTGTATTTCACATAAAAATAAAAGACTGTAAATAATTTATTTCTGAAAAACTGAATGAATTTCCTATTTTCTTCTACTTAATCAATTAATTTATTCTAAAATATAAAAATTCTATAAAAAATGAAATGTTTAGAGATTCCTTAAAAAAAATTATTTTTCATTATATGATTACACTCATTTTTAAAAATTAAATATGTAGATATAATTAGTATAGTTCATAAAATTACAGAAAGTATTTTATGTGCATAAGGTATTTTATATGAATTTATATACATCAATCATTTGTTATGTAAATAAATTTATATAAACCTTACTCTAATTATTTACTAGACTTTACATCAAGGAAAATGTAATTTTTGAATTACAATTATAGCTTATTAAAAATTAATCACTAAAAAGTTTGTATTCAAATGAGTTTTGCGAGTCGTGACAAACTGCTTGATTTATTGAATTTGTAAACTAGCCATTAGACATTTATATTACGAGTACTTTTATCCTACAAAATGTTCTCTTTTATTAAATATATCAATTGAATAATCAGTCACATATTTTAATGTATAATTGTGCACACATAAAATTTACTTGTTATCACGTGTGCCTTGTTTCTTACATAGATTTTTTAATTTAATGTACAACGTAAATTTTATCGTACAAAATAATGCATTTTCTAGGCATCTACAATATTATAATACAAATGATAACTTTATTCACATTATAGTCCGTGTCTTCTGTTATTATTTTGCAATGTTATAACATGCTTACACTTAGATTTATTGTCAGAATCACTTCATATCCTCAGCTTAGAAGACTTAACAGGTGGCCTTTGTTACTTAGGATACGATCTCGTAGCTTCGGTTTGTATCTCAACGGTCATCTTTTGCACACGAGAACAAATGAAATCGAGATCTACGTTTTAAAACTGATTCCGAGTCCCTGCCAATATCTATGCCCAAGTTGAAACAAACTAAGGAACAAAAAAGTAATAATCTATAACTCTGGTGGAACTGAGTTAAGCTATTTAAAAGTTACTACAAATTTAAAGGGAGAACAATTACTATAAGAAAACTTCTCTTTAAGAAAAATGTATTTAAGGAATATGGATAAAAATAAATTCGCGTTTTAAATTTATTCAACACATAGATTTAAGTAATTACCTTATATTTTCATAAAAATTGGATTGAACTTTATTCTCACAAAGGTATCGTCAAGATTGTTCCGAAAACAATTTCACGAAATACTTTTTTAAATTCTGAAAAGCCTTCAATTTTAAAGAGAAGATTTAAATATAGTCACATATTTTAATTCGACTGCCACATACGTATATGATTATCTGAACACAAAATAAATTCATTTCAGATTTAAATGACGAAAATGTATGTTTCAAGCGACTTTTTCTTCAATCAAAGCTGTCCCCGAATATCATATGTCTTGAGTGTAGTGCATTGGTTGTCATTCGTATTAATACACATCTTCATATATATATATATATATTAAAGTGTGAAAATAAATAAATTAGAGAAAAAAACAAATTAAAGCAATTAATGTATAATTTCAATAATTTTCTGTAAATAGAAACAATTAATTTGCAATGACACTATGTGTATAGCACTGTTCTGTAATATAAAATGAGTTAATTTAAAATAAAATGAGATATTTACAGTAAACTATGAAATGTTTGATTTTTGTCTAGTTTTTTTAAGCAAAAAAATATTGTATAAGTGAAAATTGTATTTAACTGTCAACGTCACTCATTATTAGGTTTCTATATTGTTAATTTCTATGTTGTCAATATTTATTTGTTACCAAAAAAAATTTTATCATATTTTTTTGCTAAAAATATTTAAGCATTATTTTTAAGTCTGGTTGCTGCAGCATGTTTTGGAATACATCACAGTAGGTGATTGTAACGGATTCAGTAAACGATAAGTCATATACGGCTAAAGACCTAATGGTCGTAAACATCCTTGTTATTAAAAATTTCACACAAATTATATTTTTTTAGAATTCAATATTCTTCAATTATGAGAGAAAGATTTAGAATTATTTTCTAATTGAACTGAATTCAAAATTGCGAGTTGTTAATAAACTTTAACAGTAGAAAGAGCTATCTAATTCACTCAGTCACCAGAAATACTGGTTAAAATATCTCTCACTGATCCAACATAATCTATAACAATTGAGTAGTATTAAAATTACCATATATATCTTCTTTCTTGACTTAACCACTTAAATTAAAAGTAAAAACGTGAATAATGGTGTTATCGCACACATTAAAATTAACAAATTTATGCTTTGTTTAAATACAGATTTTATAATTTTTAATTAGTTGTTTTGTAAAATAAAAATGAAAAATTAAGTTTATAATTCAAACTGTATTCAGTTAAATTATAATTTACAATTGTAAAAATTTCCTGAAATTATACTAGTTTTAGTATTTGATTTTAAATTGACTAAGTTTTATTTAATATTTTTTTATGATTGCCAACTGTTTGCAGCAAATTTTTTTTGAATACATAGAAAAATAACTAATATTATGTTTTAAATATTGATAAAGGTCATTCTCTGAGTCCATGCAACTATTAATGTATTCAATTTAAAATTTAAAGAAACATTAATGATATTATCAATAAATAAAATAAATTTCATTGCATTAAGTATGACAATTTTTCTTCATTATATGAAATAGTTTACATGCTAAAATCGGGATAAACAAAGTAATGTAAAAATGTAATGTAAAAATGTAAAAATCAAATATTAATTATAAGTATCCAAAACTTTTATACTTTACATATTATCAGTTAGTATCAAAATATTATCCTACGTCTATTTATATTTATAAAATATATCTGAATTTTAAATTAATTTATAAATTTCAGAACAATAAAATTGATATTCAAGATGCAACTTATTAAAAGTAAACCAAGTAAAGTATATAAGCTAGATTACTTAAACTGAAAATAATATTTTTTATTTTAATAATTAATGGTCTCATAAAAATTTAGCCTGTTTCCACACCACCTTGGTATGAGGTAAGGCTATGGCGCGTTTTTTTTATTCACAGGTATCGCCAGGAGCCCTAATCCTGTGTAATCATGAGGCAATTATAAAAATTGGCACTTTAAAAAGATTTGTCTTTCTTTATTAGTGTTTCTTCCTACGCATCAAGTTGAACGAAACTCTTAACTATATTTGGTAAAGTCAGTTTCGATATCCCCTGAGGTAGAAGACCATTGGCGTTGATTGATCTCCTGATCGTAAATCTACATATATGTTTTAGACTTCTGGGTTCCAAATCTTTCTTCATTATTGTATTATCCAGTTTATTTACAACTTTAACAACTTCTTCATGAAAATGTTCTGCTGTCATTTTCAGTAGAACATCCGTCATTTCATTCTTTGTAACGAAATAGTCTGCTACTGAGTTCCACAACATAAACGCTGATTCCATTAGAGTATTTTCTTCTTTGGACAGAACATAATATGTGTAAACAATCAAAAAAAGTCTTTCGAGAGATATATCTTTTGGCTTGAGGTCAAGGATTTCAATGACATCTTCCATGAAACATAATCTCCAAAAATAGGAGATTATATAGATGGCCTCTGCATCTTTAGAAGGATACATTTTGTATCCGAACTGAATTAAACATTTAAAGTTTAAGATATTGTTTCTTATTAAGCAAGTCGAGGCCGTAAACATCTCTCGAAAAACCCGATACTCCTCAGGTCTCTTCATTAAGAACATTTGAACAGAGGAACAGATAAAATAACATTTTTCACACTTTGAAAAATAAATCATATTTTCCATTATATTTTTGTGCCTTCTTGAAAGCATCATAAGTGATGCTATAATTAAGCCATTCTTTATATTAAACTTCATGAGCAGTTCAACCACTTCGGAAAATAATTTCTTCATAAAAGTTTCATCAGCATCGGAATTCGTTTTTCTGACAACGGCCAGAAATTTCACTATTTTGTTTGATAATCCAGGATGATTTGTGAAGTGTTTTTCTTTATATAACTGTAAAATATCATTCAGATAAATGGAAATCCATTTTTTAAATTTTATGTCGAAGAAAGGAGTGACACGTTTGGTTTCTTGAGTGTAACTACACAAATCTAAATATTTTAAGCCACTGTAGATATCTTCTTCCAGAAAATGGTTCCAAAATATTTGGAAATTGGAGGAACAAGGAGTGGATAAGTCCAGGGCAATGACAGTTTTGCCCACTTCTTTGGTGAAATCTTGAATGAAATACGCCGATGGAATCATCTTCTGATATCGAGTCCTTAGAAGGACGGAATTTACCGACAGTATATTAGCTGAAGTAGAAAACAACAACTCACAAACTCTCAATTTCACAAAATCAAAAATAACAACTCAATTTCACAAACTCTCTAACAAATGCTTAACAAACTACCGCATCACTTGCAAGACAGAGGATATATGAAAGCTGCAGAAGTGATCTCGTAGTACTTGCTGTTCTCGTAGTACTTGCTGAAGCAATACTTGCTCATTTCCATTGGCTGTTTCTTTCCCTCTCTCCCCTTCTACCAAGGTCACCCGACCAATAGGGTTGCGACCTACTAGAGGAGGGAGATTTGACCTCACCCTCTATCCCCTTCATAAGATGACAAAGGATTATAAGATTTAATGTAGCGTTAATGGATTGGATTTTTAAAAATTTATGTTGAAATTTTAGCATAATTTGTTTTCAATTAGAGAATTTAATTTTTTTTATAGTGTAACACACATTATACAAGTCAGAAAATTTTCTATATTAGTAATATTATTTTTATTTTATTCAAAATATCCAAAATCTTTTAAGATTTAATATTTTCAAATGTATACGAAAATTGCTGTACGTTTCAATAGTAAATGGCGCAGGAATTCTTTATAATAATTTTATTAAATACTTTCATTGATACAAATTTGAATAAGAAATTAATCAATTTTTGTTACACAAAAAAACATTGCAATTGCTTAGAAACGAAACAAAAATAAAAAGTGTGTAAAGAACGAAAATATTTAAAATATTTCTTCGATAAAGATCATGGGAAAGATATTACATAGGTTATTTGAATCCCCAAACCTCTATTGAGAACTATATAAAAATTAATGTTGTCCTGTGTATATAAAATTAATAAATATTTTTAAATCTGGTTACAAATAATAATTTTACCTTGAAATATTCCATATATTACATTTTTATTATGTAATAATATTTTATCGCAGACACGAAACTAGAAACAAAATTAATTATATGAATATGCAATAATATCACGTGAAAAGTATATAAATATTTAAAGCGTACTGTTTTTTGATAAAAAAAAATGCATATATTTTTGCAAATGAGAATCTAAAATCAACAATGAATGCTTGAAAAAAAATGATGATTAAATAAATTTTTTTCTTCTTTTTCACACACACACACTTTAACGTATTTCCTTATTTTTAAGTTAATTCCACGATTCTAACATCGAAACAAATATTTTTATAATTTTAATATAATTTTTTCTATACTGATTAAATTAGAGTAACACATTGTTCTAGAAGCGTGAATATTTTCTTAACATAATCTCATTAAGGATAAATTATAAGACTTTTAACAAATACCTATAACAATTCACAAAGTAAATATATTTCTTACAAGTGTCTGAGAATAAAACCTAGGCGTTAATAAACTAATAATGAACTGCAATCAAGTTTTTAAAATAATAATACTTATTTAATACTTCTACAAATGTGGGCAGTGGGATAAACACCATTCAGAGAAGACGATAAAAATGGTTTTTGTCAAGTGAATTTTAAAAGCTAAGATATAAATATATTTTTCTAAAAATTTTCTGAAGCCTTAGTGTTTGCTTTTCGCGAAATATATTTAAAATATTCAATACATGTTTCTAAACATACCAACAAAATCTAATATTTTTTTTTATCAAATGTAAAATATTATTTAATTCAAACTATATTTTGTAATTAAAACCAAAATTACTACACATAGAAAATGTTATTCTCTATTTTTTTTGCCAACTAAAAATAGAAGTTGAAAATATTTTAAATTGGATCCAGGTGCGAGAAAAGCTACATTGTGGAGAAATACGTGTTAAACTGTCCAGATGGGATACCTATTGATAAGGAGAAGATGAATGTTTTAATGATATTGTATGACACGAAAGGAAACCAGTTTTCAAAGGTGAACTACAAAAGATTGAGAAAGTATTGCCGTCCCCTCCAGGAACGCTTTGAGATCCATTGAAAGAATGATTTAAGAATACGGTTTCGTCTACAGAAAAGCTTCTCCGACATTCTTGAAATAACGTTAATATCTGCCATGTTTTTCAGCAAATCTTTGCATGAAGATATACGACCGAAAGTTAATCTCCTCAATTTTCATCAATATGTCTGGAATAATATTTTTTTTTTATATTTCTATAAAAATTTTTAAAAATTATTCGATAAATTTCTCATTCTATTTAAATTTAAGACTAATTCTTTAAAATAAAAATCTGGCTTTATTTCATTGTCGAATCATAAGCACTTTTATAGCAGAATAATTCTTTTAAACATTATTTAATGAAAGAGACTAAAATGTTAAGAACATTTAGTTTGAAAATAATAATTGTTGTTGTTGTGTGCCAGCCAGTTTGACAATATGGGGTGCGCTGCTCCACTTCCCCAACTGAACCAATATTTGGTGTGGAGTCCGGCTTCCTCAGTACACACATGCTATAAGTACCCGTTTATAGGGTATGCAACCATTCACTCACATACAAAGAAAAGACTAGAAAGAGAGAGAAAGTATATCCATGCCCGATTCAGGATTCGAACCCAGGTCCAACCTATTTGTGGTCACGTACGCTAACCATTAGACAGTTTGGTCGGCACAATAATTATTAAATATAATTTATGTTTATAAATGTTGCGAACATTTTTTATCACCTCTAAAAGGTTTGTATTTCTTAATTTCAATTTCATTTTTACACATTAATGTTCTATTTTTTTTCATCCAAAACCAAGATTTTAATTTACTAAAATTTGTATTAAATTATCAGAAATTTAAAATTAAAGAGGTTTTTTATAAATTGTATGTTAAGAATTTTTTTTCATTTTATGCATGCATTTTTGAATAAGTAGTTGGAAATCACATATTGATTTTTTATAATCATTTACATAAATTCTTAATAATTACATAAGGGATTATTTAATGTTATATAATATGTGTTCCATTTATTTTTCATAGGATGTAGCTAATTTAAGACGCCTAATAAAAAATTAATAAAGAAAAATTATTTTTATAAAATGAGGTAACTGTATTCTATTTTAATCAATACAAGGGATATTTTTGTTAAAGAGATAGTTTGTTACTATTTTTCTAATATTACACGAACAAAAGAAAGAAAATAAATTTCATTTTTCCAAACTTTCTCAGATGACATTTTTTTTTTCTTTTTTGTATTCAGAGACCAGATAAAAAAACCTTGTTTTGATTTAGATAAGACGGAAAGGAAAATAAATTTATCTTTCTTATTTTATTCTGTTAATTATTGTAAATTTGTAAATAATTACCATTTACTGGAGTTTTTTTATATTTTCTATTCAGTTTTCCATCGTCAGATTGTTCATTTTATACAGAATCATATTCTCAGCAGTCCTTAATTATTTATTTTCAATGGAATATGATTGTTTACAAATATAATATAACTTAACACCATCATATTACGTTTCTAGAGTCTCACTGTGTATAAGACTCTGATTATTTATCTCAGAAAAATCTACATTCTTTTCTTTTTTTTAATCAAATTTTTTATTTTGTTACTTTACAAGACTCTAATAAAGAAAGAATTCTAAGTAATGAAAGATACTAAGTGCAATCTTTCAAAATTTTACTAATCTCGTTTATGCAGATGATGTCTTGAAAAACTATTAAAATATTTTTGTATCATTTTTTTCCACAAAATATGTTTTTTTTTTACATTGCAAAGTAAAAAGATCTCTTAATCGGGACATGCTTTAATCTTCTTTACATAATCTCAGTTTGTATTTAAAAATACTCTTTGCTTTATTCTTAGGATGAATTACTATAATTTTTGCAGTTTAACAAAATATATTTCTGAAAACATGGTACGATTCGAGATAAAACCTTTGATTTCTTTTTGAGTGGCTTTTTATGTGAGGGTTTACATGTTTCAAAAAACAAGCCTTGATTTGAAAAGGTTAAAAATCAATCAAAAGAATTGAAAATGTGTGAGAGATCTTAATTTATTCCATAGAAATAGATTTATTGAAATTATCTTTTCAGATAAAGCCAAGCAAAAATTAAAGGCATGCTAGTTTGGCATGGCAGTTAATTCTTAATATGGATAATGAAGAATGAAATTTTGTAGGTTTTACAGGATGAAAAGTTTGCAGTACTTAGTTTTGTTGGCATAAAAAAACTAAATTTTTCTGTTTTCATTCAATATAAAATCTTATTGTTGTGTTATAAATTATTGTATACAGAATATTAAGCATAGGGATTTTTTGTGAACAAATATTTTTTTGAATAAAGTATCTTTTTAATATTTCCTACGTTTAATATATTTTAAGGTTATGTTTCTTAGATGAAATGTCATGCTGTACTATATACGTCAAAATTTTACGACAATTCATTTCAAAGCGATACCATTTCAAATTTAAATTAAATGGCTTTTTTGTCATTCTACGATTTCTGTGGCTTTTGATACATTTTAAGCAATCGGTTTAAGAGTTTTTTATATATCACTATATAAATATTTGCCGGTTAATTAGTAATGCTTAATAAAAAAGGCTTTTTTTCTTCTTAAAATAAATTATAATCTTCATTTTAAAATTTGCGATATTTATTCAGTGCTCCGTGATTGTGTTAAACACAACGTGAGTCTCCTAAAGTTTCTCCTTGGATTAATTGATTCAAGTGCAAGAGCTTTCCATATGTGTTTAGATACGTGTTTAGTTTTGCATCAAGGTAGTTTTACATAGTATCTTGAAGAAAAGTTGAATGATATCATGATGAAATCATGCATTAAACTTTTGATTATTGTCAAGTTTTAAGAACTATTGTGTATTTCTAATTTTAAGATCATTAATTGAGAACAATAAAATAATCGCAGTTTAAATTTGATATGAGAATGTTTTTTAACAAGTTTTTGACTGAAGCTGCTCCAAAGATAATGGTTTGGCCAAAATGGAAATATAAATCTGGAATTATTTTATCTGAATATATAAAACAAATTGACAATTAAGTGCAACAAATTAAGAACATTTTCATTTCCATGCAATGCTTGCAATGGAGAAATGTGGTATTACAATCTTAATTTTGATGATTAAATTTCCCTGTCAAAAGTGTCTTCAAAAAGAAAAATTTCGTAAATTTTTAAATAAGATCTTCTTTTTCAAATTAGGATGATTTAATTTAAAATTTTATTCAGTATATTAATTACATCTAATTTGAAACGATTTCTCTAAATTAAAAAAAATTGCTGGATGATAAATTTCATTAGAAGATTTTAGTCAAAAGTACTTAAGAAAATAATTCATAATAGAATATGGAATATTTAATTTAAATAAAACTTCATTCGATAAATCCATAGTGTAGTGAAAAAAATATTGATACTTCGTTTAAGAAATACAATTAAACATATTAGAAAATCATGCTTGTAAAATTACTTTAAAAGTTTTTGATATTCGTTTCATCTTTTAATTTTAACTGAAAGTAAGAACTTATATATTACTTATAAGTTTTAAATATGAAGTTTATAAATTTAAATTGTATTATTGTTTTATTTAAAAATAAATTTTCTTAGAAATAAATTATTATATAAATTTTTTATTGTCTTCAAAATTCACCAAATTTTATTTAATTATGCTTTTTTCCCTAATGGGATTTTTTCAATCTTTTCTTACATATAAGCCATCTTAGCTACTGAAACAATGAAAGGAAATTTCTCAGACATATTTGAGCATTGTAATGGAATCCTCTGCATCTGATTTTTTGAACTAGCAAAGATAACAATGCCTTTTATATTCACTTCAGTAGAGAAGTGAGACAAGCATTAGTTGTCTGATGAAAATGCAGCGTGCAGAATGCAATCTGCACGATTTTTTTTAGTCCACGCTCTTCGATAGCCGACCCCCAAATACAGAAGAATCGGTATGAATGTTCCCAGAAAATGACAACTTTTGTTTGCAATTTCTGTTAGTTTCTGGGACACGTGCAGCTGCACTTTTTTTCATGGATCATTACACGCATCTGAAATGTTTAAAAACTTTCTACCTCAGTTATTCAAATAAAAAGGAGCATTTTCTATATTTCTAACTCTTGTGATTAATGCATGAAAAAAGTACTTAATTAGAATTTAATATTTGCAGGGCATACAATTTTTTATATATTTTAAATAAAATTTTTGCAGCTCTTTTTATGCCAAATATTTTTATGCACTGGCTTCAGTGATAATACATTAATGATAATTGCGTGACGTAAGTGACATATATCGAAAAATAAAACTTTTATATTTTAAAAGAAAATATCAATATTTTAATAATACACAATATTTTATGAAGATATGTGCAAGGTGATTTTATTATAAATTTATTTAAAATTAATAACTCTAAAATGCATCAGTACACGTTATATTTGTTTATATAAAAATAAACTGAGCTTTAAATAAAAGGAATTACACATTTTTTATCTTAAGAACATAAACACTTATATAAATACACGTATGAATTATTAAAACTCTTTTAACATAAAGTCTTTTAAAATATTCTCAGTAAATATTATTCTTAAATTTATCATACATAATATTATAGTCTAACTGATGTTTCGATGTTTTATGCATTTTTTGATGTTTTAAAGTTATCAACCCTGTAGGGTTGATAACTTGAATATGTAAATTTATTTTTACATGATTATTGTAAAGTCAAGAACACCATGTGAGTGTCAATCGATGAGAATATATGCATCGACATAATCATGAATTTCGTTATGAAATCCGATTTTTGTTATGGATAACAAAACCAATGCTCTCGGTTCTTTACTCACCTTTTTTATCATATATGCTGGATAATTGTATCAATTCACATAAAACATCATTTAAAAATACAAAATCTTTTTAATTTAGGTTGAATCGCTTTTTTTGTTCATGATAGAAAATAACGGTTAGCGGTTCCATTTCAAATGAATAATTTTATTTCATGAATATTTTTATTTTTATTAAAATATTCATAAAATTATTCATTTGAAACTAAACTGCAAATCGATATTTTTTGAGGAACGGAAAGCGGTATATTTTATTTTAATTGAACCAGAACGAAAAAAACTACGATTTGCAGTTCTGATTTCCACATATAAGATTTCATTTTACACTTAACAAAACTCCATTATAAGGCTTGACATCCTCTACTATTATTAATTATATTTTTAAAATGCCAAAATCTAATTTAATCTTTTCTCATTCATAATACATTATTTTCAAACTTTTGTTATTAAAAGTAATGTTATTTGCCTCTCGCTTGACAACTTTCTTAGACAAAATTCATGTACGTAATATGAATCCACTATAGAAAACTTTCAGTTGTTTAAATATGAAACTAAACTATTATGTCTGTATTGTTAGTATCATTTGTCTTGTTATAAAAGAGTTTTGTTTTTCGACTAAACTCTTACAACAGACCAAAATTCTTAAAAATATCTCAAAATTTATATTAAAATTCTAATTACACACATAGGAAATTTTTAAATAACAAAATAAAAATTTTTATAAAGCTGTCAATATTACATTTATTGGTTGCATCTTGGCTGACTAAAGAGTATTTCTTATATTTTCTTCAATTACTTAAGGTTAGCTTAAGTTAAAATGGAAAAATGAATTTCTAAATGCTTCTCTAGAAGTAAAAACTCACAGGTTTAACTTAGAAAAAGATTTTAAATATGATTAACTTATTTGTCTCAAAATATTGTGTTATTTTCAGGTGAACATGTTTTCTTCTTATTAATTTTTTGTTTTATATTGAAAAATATTAATTTTCTGTAAACTTGTAAACATTTACAATTTTATGTTAATTTCATTTAATTTTGAATACATTGTTATACTTTTAATCCAGTTTCAAAATCATTATAAATAATATAACAAAACGAAATAACAAGAGAATTGTTTATAATATATCAATCTTAAAATATATCTTTAAATGTTAGTAAACAAACTAAAAATAAAACTACATATCACAGTCCAATTCCAATGTCAATACATTTTATTTACAGACATATCTGTATATGTAAAAACAGAAATCATTCTGTTTTTACATGTAGAGATATGCCCTTGAGTAAGTAAAGTTAGTGCCTTTCTTGACAAGGATGCTGTTCCCTACCCTATCATAAAACAGCGGGATAAGTTTTGGGTAGTAGTTTTTCCAAGAAATTTCGCACATCTTAAATTATTATAATTTACGATGAATATTAGCCAAATTTGGTAATAAAAAGATTTAGGCGTTGATCAATAATATATATAACACAGGTGGCGCTGTGTGCAGAGACTGATTTTCAGAAAAAAGAAAAAAAAATTTGTGTGTATGAATTAAAATTAAAAATTGATTATAAATATTGAGGCAATCGATCACATGGGGCATAAAGTCTAATGAGAAGCATTGTTTATCTGATAAAAATTTACGATAAAACTCGTTTAAAAATCATTTATAATGAAAAAATATTGTAAAAAATTTAACAGAATTTAAGTGTTTATCTATTGAAATTTTTAAAGAATTGCAAGTTAACTGAATTGCATATGGTCATTCAGGCTCGAAACAAGTTTTTTTTTTTTTTTTTATAAAAAAAGATTTTTTTGCTTCCAATATTTTATAGCTGTCTTTATTATATTCAAGTCTTTCATCTAGCACTGCTTTATCATATATGAGAGTTTTTTAACGACACATTATTACGTGATATGAAGAACAAACTATAAAAATCTGTGTTTTGCGAAAAAGGTTTTTTTTTTTTTTTTTTTTTTTTTCTTTTTTTGCTGTAAAAAATGTAAACTTTACGAGTAGAATTTGTTTGCAGCTCAGTTTACAGGAATAACTTGCTTTCTAATAAAATTATTTTTATTTGGATATTGATTTATTTTTATATTGAATTTTTGCCTGTACAATGAAAATGATTTTATTTATTTTATTTTACAGAAATTTATAAAATCTATAGATAATTTTTACATTGAATTATTACTACTCTAACACATATACGATGTTTCCAGGAGTGATTCATACAATTTTATAAGCACCATAATAGTCAGATTTTATATTTTTGCTTTTCAGCTTATTAGGTCTTGATAGCTTGGTATCATTCTTACAACCGGAAGGTAGTTCGAACCCCGTCTAAATCGAAGTTCCATCGTGTTTAGCACTGCGATTAAAGCACATTAAAGAGGTCATGAATAAAATTATCACCGAAATAAATTATGAGATTAGCTGGCCACAAGTATTGAGGTTATTATTGTCTACTCCTTCTTATAAATTATGGAGATTCCCACTCGACTGATTTCTACCTAACTGGTAAAATCCAACTCAGGAGTACATAATTATAGAAGAGCCTGAAATTCGAAAACATGAAAACAAACCAAAATTGGTATAAAAAATTTAATCACTGATGAAAGAAAAGTATTCATTTTGAAATTACAAAATAAACAAGTGAAATTTATCCCCAGATGCCTACCACAGTTCTTTTAAATGCTTAAGGACATCTTATAAATTCCTGATTAAATGATATACTACAATATATAAATTCATTCATTTTATAACCAATATATTTTTTATTTGTAATATAGAAAGAATTTTGCAACCTTATTTTTAATGACATTCCTTTTCAAAAATTTTTATAAAAATAATGTTTTTAATCTTTGACTGATTTTAAGAAATTTACATTTAATTTTATTAAATAATTACTAATTAAAAAGATTCCTTTTGACTTTGACATGTACAGCACTATTTCATTCATATTCATATGTGTAAGAAAAATATTTGAGAATCATTATTATATCGAGAACTTTTAAAATTTCTTAAAATAATCATTTAAAATTGGTAATTCTCGAGATTATTAACAATAAAATTAATTGTCTTAGTTTTGCTTGCCAATAACTGTAGGGCCATCAATGGCCAGAATCTGGTGGCCCATCACTCATCATTCCAGCTACGACACGGTTGATTTTGGCCAGCACTCAACTGTGGTCGTAAAGGCTGGAGCCGGGCTATCAATTAACCATGAGAGGCTTGCCCTGGCCAACAGAAAACCGGCTTGACCAGCTGCGGCCCGGTCTTTTGCCGTCAGTTTGTGTTTGCTGGGACAGGAAGCACATGCTTCCACTCCGTCATCATCGTTAAACTGTGTGTAGACGTGCAGACATATGTCACTCTAGCGTATTTATTTTCAATGTCATTTAGTAATTTTTCACACGACAAAATTATTCGTGACTGTTATATCTAAACTCAGTATCAAAATCAAAACACTTCTGCCTTTTTGTTCTATGAATTACTGCACCCTTGAGTTTAAGTTTAGGTACAAATAGAAACCTATTGCTGGCAGGTGGTTTTGAATTCCTCAACAGAAACTTTATTGAGCAAATTACCATTGTGTGATTTTGGTGTTTAACTAAATATAAAATACTAGAAAATGGAGAAAATTTAAATTGGGTAAATATTTAATAAAAACAAAATCTGATGGTTAGGAAGACGAAAAATGTTAAAAAAAATATATCTTTAAATTAAGTGTTGATAATTTTTTTATTCATTATTTTATGATTTTATAACTTTAAGAAACTTTAAAAGAATTAATAATCATCCATTTCCATAAAAATATTTATTGTGTTGATAAAGTGTCCATATATTACTATTGAAGTGTAACGTCTGAATAGATCTTACACGTTTGTGTGTGTAATGCTTATCTCTAAGTACAATTATAAAATTAATATGTATTTTTTCCGAAATATTTGAATAAAAATATAATAAAAAATAAATTAAAATATTTTTATAAAGATTAGTAATTATTCTGTAAAATGTATAGGGACATTTGCAGAGTATTGAAAATAAACAGAAGGATTTAATTATTCTTTTTATTATGCTTAAAATTAATGAACATCAAACATTTTTTTTATCCTAATAAGAGATAAATGAAAGGCTGTTTTGTAGCTGTTATAGAATCGCATAAAATTAAGAAATCACATAAATTTTTATGATTAATGTTTTAATTTACTGTGATTTGTTATAAGCATATATAGATTGGATGTATATAAAATTAAAACAATAATTTAATCATAAGTATGATTTACATATTATGGTTATTAAATGATTTCAAGTATCAATAAATATCTATCATGTTTAAAAATTAAAATAAAAAATTTAACAAATAAAAAAATAACACATCGTAACACATATTTTAGTTGATGAATAATCATTGTAAGTTATTACTTATTTTAACAGTTTCAAATAACTTTTAATAGAATATTTTTCTATTTGTAGAAATTTCGTGTCTGTCATAGCAAAATCATCAAGCGTAGCTGCAGTGTTCTGGGTTTTGATTCAAAATAATGCATAAAATTTTTTTTTAAATTGGAACTAAGAAGAAATATTTCAGTGTCATCACACACCTGTCATTATAGTTGATTAGATATTTTCAAAGTCTCTATATGGTAACTTAAAATGTTATATTAAATTAAAAGTAAAAACGTGAATAATGGTGTTATCGCACACATTAAAATTAACAAATTTATGCTTTGTTTAATAACAGATTTTATAATTTTTAATTAGTTGTTTTGTAAAATAAAAATGCAAAATTAAGTTTATAATTCAAACTGTATTCAGTTAAATTATAATTTA
>JAPDSC010137105.1:0-16595 GCA_026290005.1 Latrodectus geometricus
CTTATATGAAACAATGAAACACTGTATTTTGTCTTGATTTGTTCCCAGGAGTTAGAGAAATGGCATCGTTAAGTGAAATGAGTCTGGAGACCTTTTAATGGTTTCAACAAATATAAATACATGAGGAATATAATTATACAAAAGAAAAAATCTCTCCTCTATTTTTAAATTATTTATTAATTCGATAAACGTTGCAAGTATTTTCATCAGTTAAATGCTGAACCATTTATTTTGGTGATAGTTATTTTTATTATTGCCCTAAGAACAATACTAAATTAATTATTAATTCTTTAACATTAACTATTAATGTTTTGCATTATGTAAGTCTAATTCAACAACCTTTTAGTTTGTACTTAAACCTAGATTTAAAAGACTGAGTACTTAACATTTTTCTATAAAATTGGAGGAAAACTACTTTGGGGACACAGCTCTCATTCTTTTTAATAAATAAAATTCTAGAGTTTTAGACAGTATTCTGAAGTATACTAAAATAAACAGAAAAAATTGCTCATAAATCATAAAAAAAAATTAAATGTTTTCTTATTTTACAAATTAGTGAGGGCCTCGGTGGCCTGTTAGTTTACGTCGTCGATATCGCACTCGCAAGGTTGTGAGTTCGATTCCCCGTCGACGAAAGACAATCTGTTCATTAATGGTGACTAGGGTACGTAAAATATGTCATATTCACAATGTCCTCCATGTTTTCATTCCAAATTAATACCTCGGGGGGAATTTGGAGCCAGGCTATGGGTTTTCACTGGCTTCAATCTCTAATCTATGAGCAAAAGTCATATTTCTACCTTCGTATAGGGTGGTTTGTTAAAAAAACGGAAGACGCTCTCTTTTTGATTTCATTCCCCCAGTCCCTGACGGGCGACAATGGTTTCACCAAGTGTCATAAGTAACAACAATATAAATTTAAACTATACTAAATATAAAACGATGAGTGCAAATCAGTTAATTTTTCATCAAATTATTACAAATTTTTTACTACTGTTAAAAAATTTGGAATTTTGAGATTGGATAAAAAAATTGAATAAAAATAAAAAATTGGAGAATTCATATTTGAAATAATCACATCTTTAACAACGTTCTCAAAATTATAAAAGCAAAAAATAATTTTTACAAAAAATAAAGTTAAATTATTTTGACAATGATGACAGAGATTATTTAGATTATAGAAGCCGAATTATAAGCTATAGTGGTTTATTTATCATATCCTATTGCTGGTCGAAGTAACGTTACTGTTTACAAAATATGGACTGATGAGTTCAGGAGAATCATGCGGTATGGATCTCAGCAACACAATTTCATAACAGACGAGAAGATAAACGTTTTTTCTGTCTGTCTTTCAACGATCGTAGCTAGAGCTGAGTCAAGAAATGCTATCTTTGGCAAAATGTCTACCTCACAACAAAGATTCAGAACAATCTATTCGATAGAGGGCTGTCACTTACTCCATCATGGCTTCTCTGACGTAACATCTTTTTTCAATGAACTTCAATTGTGCGATCTCAATGATGAACCATAAAGCAGAAATTATATGGCATCCTGTTTTCAGATAAATACCTTTCTCTTAATAGCATCCCGATAGTAATACCAGTATTTGGCAGCACGCATTGCCAGCGGGTATTCCCTCATTGTCATACTGAGCCATCAATTGGGGCGGTAACACCTTTTCTTCACATTGCTGGTTACATTTCTGATAAACCAGTTGCTTTATATTTTCATTAGAGCACTACGTGTCAATAAAAAACGCACGACAGCATGTCATTAGCATTGCACAGACCTTCCTTCATATAGAAAATTTTGAACAGATTTTCCATGTCTTATCAACTGAAAATAATGATCAATAATAGCTAAGCTCATTTTTTTACTTCATGTGAAACCAGAATTGTGTCATCAAGTTTTAGACAGGATGACTTGTACATGTTATCCAAATTATGTTTGACTCGATGATGCACATTTGGATAAATGTCAAGCATATTACTGCTAGTTTGGTTGGGTTTTGTGGCGCAAGGTCCAAAAACAGACAAGCAGCACCTTATTACTAATTTATTGTGAGCATTTTTCATTAAAATAATTTTTATAGTTTTCAAATACCTCCACTCTAAAATGTTAATATTTTTTTAATTCTAGGGGATTAAAGTGATAAATTTATTTTATTTAATAAATACTTGATTAATTATTTGCGTTTATTCAAGTTTCAAATTGGGTTTTCAAAATGCTATCGAAAATTTTAAACTAAAAATATTACCGTAATTTTTTAACATACCCTAATTTTTTTTATCGATTTTCGTGTAGTGTTTAAAGTTAAAGTCAAAATTAAAGAATTTATTACTATATAATGAAAAATTTACTTTCAAAACGGTGATAATTTTTAACATCACCATAAAGCAAAGAAATTAAAAAAATCAAAATATGAAAGAAATTAAAATATTTTTATACGCTAAATAAACTTTACATTACCATAAATCATACACCATTATTACAGTCGTTTGTTAGGAATTGATCATGGAATGTATACACACTCACAGAACTAGCTAATAGTAAATCTTTCAACAACTAAATTTTATAATATGAATATTATTGTAAAATTATAATAATAATCCTATTTGCTGAGATAAAAATATATCATTAATTTTATACATACTTTTGTCACAATACAGTTAATATAATAACACTAAAATATAATTCAACTACTTGAGCTGAATGTCAAATTTAGTACCTCATGCCATATCTTACGTATACCAAATATGATTGCTTTGTACATTACCTGAATCACATTTAACTGATAAAACTTAATTTTTATAGATTGCGCAAAAGAAAATACCGGCCTATCTGTGATATTCAATGATGTGGTCACATTTTTTGTAATTTTTAATTTAAAAACGGGTGATATATGCGATTTCTAATTTTTGAAGTAGTTATATTTAAAATTTAAAATTAACTTTTTTATTTCCCTCTATACATTGGATTAACAAGAAAGTAATCTTGGCTTTTCCAACGTCATGTAGCAGTAAAAACAGTTTCTTTTTGACTTAATATTTATAGCTGTAAAAATGGAAGAAGAGTCAACAAGTGAAAACCATGATATTCAAAAAAATTCTATATTTAGGTTTGATTGATTGAAATGAACTGAGGACAAGACGCAAAAAAGAAAATTCCTACTTCAAGGAAAAATATGCAGCAATGATGCAGTATAGCATTTAAAAAATATTCTTAATTAACAATTTTCTGAAAACTTAAAAATAAGATACAACCATCAAATTTCGTATAAAGATATCGTATGTTTTCATAAAACAATATCCGATTAAATATCTACAATAAATTGAAAAACAGAATTTTAGAATTTAATTATTACATATTATACATAGATATTCATTATAAGTGAATCAACAATCAAAATTGACGTACCTAATTCAATCAGGAAACAAAATGAAGTATACAGCAAAAGTTGTTCTACAAGGAAAATAAAAGAGATCTATGAGTTTATTTAACCCACTACTTTTTAAAATATTATTTACTAATATAGAGTTAAATTAACATATTTATATTGTTAATTTCTATACGCATTAGTTTTCAAGTAAAAAAAAATTAAGTTTTTCAAAATTATGGTTTTAATGATAAAATTTTGAATTAACAGATATAAGACAAAGATTTATTTAAATCAGGGGTCGCCAAAGTGGTCTATATAGACCTCTAGGGGTCTATTTAACAACAGTAGGGGTCTATCTTACCCAAGGGGTTGAATGGAAGTCTATTGGAACTCGAAGAAAAAACAGTTCTTAATACGCAAATCACACATATCTAACTGCGTACGTAAAAATTTAAAATATTTCTATAATTGACTTAATGTTATATTCTTTATAGAAAATAAAATAATAAACCAGAAAACAATCTGCCCTTTTTTTCCTTGGCGTTTCCAAGTTCGTATATGGTAGACCGGTTTCAGTCACGTTAATTCAATTTTAACTAAAACAGAAATAAATGTGGAGCTTCGAAGGCATTTACGGTTAAAATTGACTAATTTCAAACCCAATATAGCGAACCTTGCCAAGAAACACCAGGCACACTCATCTCATTAAGAAGTAAAAAAAACTGTAGCTACTTTACTTACTGTTTCTGATTTATTAAAAATTTCAACTAATATATAGTTTTATTTTAATTACCTGAAAATTACCTTTGTGGGGGTCTATGGAGATTTCGAAAAATTATATAGATGATCAATAAAGTTGCGACCCCTGATTTAAATTACAATTGTATTTTGCAATCTTCTGAAATTTGTTTCTAATATTACAATGAGAACCAGAAAATAAGCTGACATATTCCTCTTGCATTGATATCCTTTACAGAAAACCTTAAAATATTTAAAGAAATTAGATTTTGAGGTTTCTCATTGTATTCGAAGGCAGAAATTTTATAAATTTTTTTATCATGTTTTTATTTCAGTTATTCAAAGATTTTCCCAAAAAATTTGTAAAAATAATCTGTTATTGCTTAAGCACATTTAAGATAAATTAAATATTAAGTTATAAGAACTATTAATCGGTATCTAATTCTTAACTAAAAATTGGTAAATAAGGCCGCCCAACCAGTCTAGTGGTTAGCGTAACTGACTACGGATGGGGAGGACCTGGGTTTGAATCCCGGCTCTGGCATGGATGTACTTTCTCTTTCTCTCTCTGCGTTTCTTGTCCTTTCCTCAGATGATGGATGAATGTGGCCCACCCGATAAACGGGTTTGTGGTGGTGTGGCGTGGGTGATGCTACTCGTACCTCCGTGACTTGGTTCACCGGTTCCCAACGGGTAACGATAAAATAAGTAGCAGTTTCCGGCCTTGTTGCGTCAAATGGGCTAATGTACTTACTTGCTCAATGGTGCCCACCATTAGAAATAATAATAATAATAATAATAATAATAATAATAAAAGATTGGTAACTAATATAATAACTTTGCGCGAGTTTTAAATTTCTTGTAAAATATGAAAAAATAAAGTAGAATAATGTAAAAATTTAATAGATATTGTTCTACTCAAAATATATTTTATATAATACCTTCTTCTATCAAGTAATTTTTAATAAAACTTCATCGTAAAAATTTCAATAAAACTCTTACACAACTTATAATCTGCAATAGATTAGCTTTCAAATTTTACGATAATATTTATTAAATATTTGAATAAAATTTTATCAAAATTAAATGTTATTACAAGATTATACTCGTTTAGATTTTTTCGATTTAGAAATTGTGTTTGTCTTAACTCTTAAATATTTAAAGTAATCGAAATTTTATTAGAAAATCAACATATTATCTTTAATGTTACTAATGTAATTTTTATTTCGACGATTGCGAGACGGCGCTGCAGAGGCAACGAGACGACGTCAGATAATGTTTTGTTTTTGAAGAAAAAAGGAGAGAATTATAGCGTCGATGGAAAATGTTCATTTTAGTTTTTCGTTTATAATGATTTCATGTAATTTTATGTGTTCTGTGCATTCCTACATAATAAATAATTGGATGCTGAATAGTGTTTCATCAATTTAAGACAAATTTCATTAAATATCCTACATTACATAGTATACACTTTTTTTACTGTTTTAAATTATACAATTAAAGCAGTAAAAAAAGTTTCGACTGTATAATTTAGAAAAGAAAATTATTTAAAAGACCATATGTTGATTAAAACTGTAAAAAAGTCAAGATTTTATAAGAGTTTCACATATTCTGACTAAAAATAGTTAAACTTATCTTGAAAACAAAGAGAACAAACATGCCAAACCTTTTGTCATATTGGCGTTCTTTAAGTTCTTGGTTTTATAAGACTAAAAACTTATTGCTTGGAAGTTTTGAAAGGACAAATTACACATTAGTCATCATTTTTGGCAGTATGCATAAAAATCTTAATATCTCTAAAGTAAACAAAGGAACCGAAAATTATTAATCACAACAATTTTTGTTAATGAATGCTGACCTTGGTAGATGAAAGAAATTACGATTAACCTCATTAATGATCGTACATGCATTCTTTGAAAAATGTATTTAAATTCTAATTCAGGCACACAAAAGCAAAATTTATCAAGTTTGAGAAACTCATATTTCACATTTAATAAAGAACTTCATATAAAAATACATTTTTAATGCAAATAGTTCTGAAATAATTATTTCACTCTTTTTCAATATAATTCAGCATTGTAATCAAACATTTATATAATTTTATAAACATATTTTTTTATACGATTAACACAATGAAATCTTATTTTATATAATTAAACAACGTTACTAAATGAATGTCTTAACATCTTTTAACAACATGTTAAATTGAGATAATTTCAATTTAACCAGTTTAATAAATTTGTATACTGCATCATTGATCACGCATAATGCATTATTATTCGTAATTTGTCCAATATTGCACTAGAATTAGAAAAACAATTCCTTCTGACAAGCTTCTTTCTGGCAGCTAAAAACTAAAAAACTCTTTCTACGAAGCAAATTATAAATAGAAAATATTGCAAATAGCACAAAATTGCAGAGTTTACGTTTTACCATAATGTAAAACAAATATTTAGCGAGAGAGAAATTCAAAAAGGTATAGAGAAAAAAACCCCTTTGTATCACTGAAATTAAAAGTTCATTAATTTAACCAAGTTCGGACTCTGACTTCACCGACTAAAGTCGTGTTTTTGAGAGCTCCTGCTTCTGTACTCGCGGAAAGTTTTGCTGAAATTTTTGACCTTGTGTTTTCCGAAAGTTTTATTCTTCTTATGCGTGTGAGAATATTAAAAAGTGTTTCTGTGATTTACGAAATCCGCACAAGAGGATCAATTTTTCTTCCACCAGAAGAGGACTGGTTTTTGTGCGACTACTGTCTGTGTGATGATGGAGAAGAGAGTTTCGACTTATCTGCCTTTTAAGGTGAGACTTTTTGTAACAGAAGAGGATGTGAGTGAAGCGTGTGCTCTGTCAACACCCCCTAGAAAATCTAGGGGGTGTTGGCTCTGTCCCCCGGCAAGGCATCCAGAGGCGGCGCATGAGCGCCAAAGCCGAGATGTTCTTAGCCGAGCGATCTGGCATGAGATGGTTGGTTAGTTGGGTGGGTTTTGTGACGCAAGGTCCAAAAAGGACAAGCTGCGCCAAAAATTAAGCTTTAAAGAAAATTTATACATTTTAAACAAAACCTAAACTCAACATTAAAAATTTAAAACACAAAATTATTTGTATATATTTATTTTAAAATTTAAAAAAGTATAAATAAACGAAAGTAAAATAAAATACCAAAATTTAAATGAAATTAAGGAAACCAATTTCCCTTAAAAAGGAAAAAAGGTTTCGGTGGGGTTACTCTCTCATTAAATCATACATGGTTAAAAGGTCTGTTCGAAAATATTTAAAACGGTAAAGGTTAAAGTAAGAACATGAAATTAAAATATGAGTAACAGTATATGGTTCATCACACTTTTCACACAATGGACTTAATTCATTTAAAAACTAATGTCTGTGTGAAACGTGTGTGTCCGTTACGAAGGCGAGTTAAACGAACATCGGCACTTCGTAACGGTAAAACTATTGAAGGGATGACTTATGGAAATATGGCACATGGCTTGTTAGAGACCTGCATATTCCAGTACTCCTGCCAGAGATAATTAACAAATTTTTTAACAATCTTTCTCACATCGAAAAGAGGGACAAATGAATGAAGTACAGATAATGCAGCTTTAGCAGCTGCATCTGCCTTTTCATTTCCCTCTAGACCTACAAGAACTGGGATCCAACGGGCATGAGATGGAGCTGACCCGCCAGGACTCCAAATACAAGAACGATGATAGTGAACTAGACAGCAGCCTACCAGCGCTTCATCCAGAAGCTGAGTGCAGACGCCCTTGAATTAAGAGGTCAGTGCAAGTTTTTCTCTTTTTGTTTGTCAAATTTCAATGTGACTTTTAATACCCCTGACTCTGTTGACATAGCATGTACCTATTCGGACTCCCTAGTTTCTAACAGCTCTTCTGAGTCTGACTCTGCTTATTCTGACAATGCGCATGTTCCAAGTTCTAGTGTAATGGTTGAATGTTGTGATGTTTCTCCTGTTTCTCTTGACGTAGTGGCTACTAACCAAGTTACTAATGATGTTTCTAGTGTTACTAGTGTTAATGTTATTTCCTATGTTTCTCGTATTAATGATTGTACAAATGTTTCATGTGTTATTGATAGTTCTAGTGTTAATGCTGTTTCTAATATTTCATGTACTGTTTATAATGTATGTAATGATATGTGCCCCTTAAAAAAATGATCATGTTAATCTTAAACTAAAATCTAAAAATCCCCCTAAAAAGAAATTAACTAAATCTAAAGTAATTCTGGACCCCTGTACTCTAAAGAACCTAAATAAGTTAGCGAGAAAAGTAATCCCCCAAATCAGGCAGGTAATTATCAAGATAATGAAGCAAAAATAAGTAAATCCAAATTAAATGTAAATAAAGTAAATAACCAAAACCATGAGATGTCGAGCAGTAGTGATGAGGAAATAACTAAAACTAATTTAAAACGCGGTCGAAACAAACTGATAGTGATTCAAATGACTACTCTAAAATAAACCCCAATGATTTCAAAGCTGTAAATAAAAGACATAGGTTGAGGCTAAACGAAAAAACCAAAAATGAGAGTTTTAAAAAAAGATCAAGTTAGACTTAGCAAAAAGATTTAAAACAGTAGGTGAGTTTAAAACAGCAAATAAATTTTCGAACTTAACTGTTGAGGAGCCCCCAAAACACTTAGAACAAAATAATGAAGTTATGTTAAAACTAAAATGTAAATGATAAAACTCAAATTAATAAAGTAGGCCCCATAATAATTAAAACTAGAACAAAAACCTTAATAAAAGCAATTAATACTAAACTAGACAAAAATAATTTCCAATTTAAGGCAACAGGCGAAAATTTAAAAGTATTTCCAAATTCAATTGATAAACATAGGAAACTAACAAAATTAATTATTTTCTAATCCCCCAAGCAAACGAAAAACCAGTAAAAGTAGTAATTATAGGACTAGCCATAAATACCGAAATTGAGGACATAGAACAGGAATTAACTGAACTAAATTTTAATATAAGTAACACAACTTAAAAGATCAAAAGACTACAGGACCCCTACAAATATTTCAAATCCAACTCAAAAAAACAGAAAACATTGAGGAAATTTATAAATTAAAGAAATGTTGTGGTGTGATATTTTCGGTGGAACCATTCCTGATTAGGAGTAACGCTTTCCAGTGCTACAACTGCCAGGGATGGAATCATGGGTAGTCGCAGTAAACATTCAACAAAAGTGCTTAAAATGTGCAGGCCCCATCAAACCAGGGACTGTAAAAAACCATTAGAACAAAAACCAAAATGTATTAATTATGGAGGAGAACATACTGCAAACTATTTAGGATGTAAAAAGACCCCCAAACCAAAATAGACCCCAAATTCAAACCCCGTTAGGAAAAATTTCAGTTACGCCCAAGATTAAATAAAAACAACAAACTTAACAGAAAATCCAAAACAAGCAAAAGTAAATATCTCTAAGGAAATCCAACAAAATAATAACACAAAAAACACACTAGACAATCTAACCGAAGTACTAAGATTCTATAACATAATTAGTAATATGTTTGGACAAAACTTAAAAGAGAAATAAATGACAAACTAGAAAGCATTGGTAATTTGGCCAATAAACTATTCACACTTGTAAGTTTCATTCAAAATAACCAAAGAACCCCAAATTATACCAATAATGACAACTAAAATCTAAATGGCTTTTTAATGTCACTGGAATTGCAACAGCTTAAAAAATAAAATCTCCTAATTAAGAGTCTTCGCAAATGATAAAAATCCAGATTTAATCTTATTGCAGGAAACTAAGTTGAGCGCAGTCGAAAACCTTAAAATTGCAAATTACAGTTTTTACCACACACCTAGAGCAGGATTAACACACGGAGGCACTGCAATTTACTTAAAAAATCACATACCCCATAAAAAATCCCGAACTCAGGCAAATAGATTTAACGCTTATTGAAATACAAATCAAAGAAAATTTAAAGATTATTGTAGGTTCAATTTATGTCCAACTGCAAGCAGACACAATGTTTACAGCAGATATTGAAAATTTATTAAAATGAAATAATTCTTGCAGGAGATTTTATTTGTAAACATAGACATTGGGGCTGCCCCAAAGCAAATTGAAAAGGCAAACACCTTTTTAATTTTATTGAAAAAACTAAAATACACGAAATCACGCACGAAACGCCAATTAAATATTCTAACCTATCAGCCAACGTAATTGATTTTGTAATAGCCAGAGATATTTTAACTTTACTACCGAATCTTTAGATGACTTGTCATCTGACCATAAACCCGTATTGATTTGTTTTGACTTAAACCTACCAAACTAAATTAAAAAATAATTTAAAAACAAACTGATAAAAATATCAGGTAAACTTAAATAATAAAAACTTTAACTTTTCAAAAATAAATAAAATCGCAGATTTGGAAAATAAAGTTGAGGAAATAACAGATAAAATTAAAGAAGCGCACGTAGAAGCATCAATAGAAATTAAAAATAAAAACTTTAACGAAATACCAAAGAGCATAACTATTAATCAATAATATAGAAATATAAAGCAAGGAAAACGTGGCAGAGAACTAGATACCCCCCAGATAAAGCTAAATTTAATAAACTAAACAATAAAATTAGAAAAGAACTCTACGATTTCAACCAAAATAAATGGAATACCTATCTAGAAAATTTAGACCCACAAGAAGGCTCCCTTTGGCAAACAGCGCGTAAATTTAAAAGAAATTTAATTTATATCCCACCCCTCGAGGATAACCAAAATAGCATATTCAGAAAAAGACAAAGTTGAGGTCATAGCCAATAGTTAAGAAAATCAATTTAAAAATAACATGATAGGAAATGATTTAATAAACATTGGAGTAGACGAAATCATAAAAAAATTTAACTTTAATAACTGAGAAGAAAACACAGAAACAGTGCTTCCCAACCAAGTAATAGACTCAATTAAAAAACTTTAAACTAAAAAGCGCCAGGTAAAGACAGCGTAAACAATAACATGGTTAAAAATCTAACTTTAAAATTTGTTGTTCAGCTAACATTCATAATAAAAACGCGATGTGCTAAACCTAAAACACTTCACAGTTAACTGAAATTTTGCAGAAGTCAGGCCAATACCAAAACCGGGTAAAAACTTATATAAAGCAGGCAGTTATAGATAGATTAGTCTTTTATCCTCCTTAAACAAAATTGCTGAGGACTATAATACTGGACAGGATAAAAAAATTTGTAGAGACAATAAAATACTCAAACCTGAGCAATTCGGTTTTCAACCCAAGCTCTCGACAGTACACCAACTCCTAAGAATCACGAAGGTTTTAAATATAAGGAACACACAGGCGCTGTCCTATTAGATATCGCGAAAGCTTTCGATAAAGTCTGGATAGAGGGTTTAATTTATAAGCTAATTTTCTTAAAACTCCCAGGGAATCTAAGTTAATCCAAAGTTATTTATATAATAGAAAATTCCAGGTCAGATAAAGAAACCTTCTCAGAAGTCAGGAATATTTTTAGGGGAGTTCCGCAAGGCAATAAATATGGACCGTTGTAATTTTTGTTATACATAAATGATATCCCGAAACAGGTAAACACGATTTTAGCACTACTTGTTAATGACACCACGATATTAACTAAAAATAAAGAACTAGTTATTAAAACTCTAAATGAACACTTAATAAAACTCAGTACCTGTTTTAATGTGTGGAAAATCGAACTTAATGTAGGAAAATCCCAAGCAATAGTTTTCACTAAAAGTAATAAAATACCAGACAGTAACATTGAAATTAATAATCAAACCGTACCATGGTCCAACGAAGTCGAATATTTAGGTTTATCTTTAGACAAAACGCTAACTTACAAATCGCATTTCACTAAAATTATTTAAAAAAATATAGGGCAGCGAAAGCAGTACTATTTCCACTATTAGGCTACAGATCAGAACTAAATCTAAAAAATAAATTACTTATTTACAGGGCAATAGTGCGTCCAGTGGTCAGCTTTGCCTCCCAAATTTTCAGAGCCGCAGCTGACAGTCATATTAAAAAGCTCCAAATTAAAAGACTCTGGTTAATTTGCATGTCACAATGGTACTTCAGAAATGAAGCTATCATGCGTGACCTATGTATCAATAATTTTTTCCAATTATTTTTTCCAGATAAGCTTAAAGTTTTACATCAATCTTCCGAACATAGAAAATGATGAAAATGCGAAGATCCCGATCTACAACAACGCGGCAAACAAAAACAGACCACGGACAGTACTCAGATTGAAACATAACACCTTGGATGACAGAAGATAACCCAAGCGCGAGGTGAGTCGGACAACAACACGAACATCAGGTCGTAATTCACTTTTTTTAAATAATTTTATTTTATTATATAATCTAATGTTTTTTCCTTCCCCCCCCCTTTTCTTTTTTTCCTCCTATCTATTCAGGTATAAAATAAACCATGACTAATAAATTCTTGCTATTTCAGATTTATTAATCATTTGTTCAGTTTTTCAGGAACACTTATTCAACAGGAGATTGAACTTCGGTTCTGAAGCTCCTTACACCCACATGCCGTCTCTGTGTATGTGGGTGTAATCTGTGTAAAAATATTACCGTAATTTTTTAACATACCCTAATTTTTTTTTTTTTATCGATTTTCGTGTAGTGTTTAAAGTTAAAGTCAAAATTAAAGAATTTATTACTATATAATGAAAAATTTACTTTCAAAACGGTGATAATTTTTAACATCACCATAAAGCAAAGAAATTAGAGAAATTAAAATATGAAAGAAATTAAAATATTTTTATACGCTAAATAAACTTTACATTACCATAAATCATAAACCATTATTACAGTTGTTTGTTAGGGTTGTTAGTGTATATTATATATATATATTATTCCCAAACATTTTATTCTAACAATGCAGGACATAAGTCACCTACATTAATTAACCTAAAAATTTTAAGAATCTCGCTCTAAACTGGTGTTATACATTTTGTTTTATTATTCAAGCACTCAGAAGCTGGAACTGCAGTTGCAGTTAAATTTGTATCATTACTGTATTGCAAATTATTATATATAACCAAAAATCGTTATTGCTATAATCTTAAAATTATGTAATCAGATTGCTCCTTTTATATAATAAAAAAATCTGTTTAAACTGGAAATCTTTTATTTTAAACTCTTCCTTGTCAAATAAAATAATGTGTAAACAATCTGAAAACTTTGTAACCATTTGAAACTGTATTAATCTTATATATATTCAGGCTTGCATTGAATTTAAATAAATAAAAGCTTATAAGTAAAAGTGTGTTCAAATCCCACCACCAGTTTGACTGTGAAGTGGCCATTGAGAGACATGTCTGTACAAGGGTATGTTTTTTAAATCAATAAATGTATAACTTTTAAAGGTATTTTAAATTTTTCCAACGCAGAAAAATAATTATGTCCGATTTCATTACATTAATTTGGAATGATTTTTTTCGAGTTAAAATATCCGTTAATTACATAATGGGATATAACTAGTTAAAACTAATTATCAAGAAACTTTTTATGGATACTTAAACAAAAAAAAGGGGTTAAAACATTTTATACATTGATCTTTTAACTTTGGAAAAAAGAATTTTTCAACATAAAGTTCTAATATGAAGGCAGCAAAATAATTTCCAAAACTTCTTAGATTACTAATTACGAAACCGTTCACATAAAAATTATTTCCGAAATTTATTAAAGAATGAGACTTGTGAATTACTTACACACATCCATTTTATTCAAAACGAAATTTTTTATAGGTCATAGAAGTTTCCTATTTATTATTAAAATTATTAGTTTTAAGGATTTCTGAAGAAAATGTTTCATTTTTTAATTATATTCTGACATGTTTTCGTTATATTATAGTTAAAATACGATTAAAATTCCCCATTTTTATTTATAAAACAAAACATACAATATTAAGAATACATTGTTTTTTAAATAAAAGGAATTAATCTCTAATAAGAAAATTAATACCTTGTCAAAAAATATTTTATTACATAAAAAGCTTTGTAACACTTAAGAACAGACTCTTTAGAAACTGTATACATAAAAAAATTAATGTTATTCAAAATTAAGTAATTTTTTTTTCATTACTTACATAATATTTGAAGTAAAAAGAATTATTACTTTTGGTGATCAGAATATATTTTAGTGTACATTAAATATAATATACACTTTATTAAAAATTTTAAAAACTTAGATATCTACAGTTTCCGTGTAATTTCATGGGATTTCTATTTCTTGATTTTTCCTAATAATTTTATTCAGTATATATGCTTACATATTCTAAATAATCTGATAAGAAAAACTAAAAATTTCTAAGAAGTTCCATTGTTAAACTTTTTATCACAACTTCTTCCATTATTGTTAAATTATTTAACATCTGACAGTTAAATATTTGATTCTTAATTAATGTAAAATATTTCTAATAAGATCACTACTTAGATACTTTGAATGCAATTCAAATTTTGTTTAAAAAATAATAATGTGTAACTCAAATAAAGGAACATATTTTTTTAAAGAAATTTGAATTGAATTTGAAGTATTATCTAAGCAGTGATCTAATAACATTAACCTTGTGACGATTAATAAAGTACAATTCATAATAAATTTGTAAGAAATTTTATTGTAATATCTGATTTCACTGACAAAATAGAGTAGGTTTTATTTTAAACATTTAATATTTTTCAATTGTGTAGTACGTTAACATTGTAAAACTTTAGATCAGTGGATCTTAACCTTTTTAAGCCGCGACCCAAATTTGAGAAATATGTTCATGTCACGACCCAAAAAAAAAGTCAAAATTTTTTCATTGCTTTATTTTAGAGCGTATTTTTAAAAAATCTTCAATCCTACGATAATTTTTTTAACTTACAATTTTTTTATTTATTTTTAATAATAAAGATAAACAAAAGTACTTTTCGATCCAAGGAAAATTTAATTAATAATCAAGTGTTTTTAATAATTTTTATTGACCAAATTAAAATATATTTATAACTTTTTGAAAATAATTGACATTTTAACTTATTCCTAAAAAAAAAAAAAAAGAAATATCAATACATATGATAAGTCTTTTAAATTTTAAATGCAAGTCATACAGTTTTAATGAGAACCTTGTGCTTGAATACATTTTGAAAGATCTTCAAACCTCGGTTGAATGCTTGTCAAGGAACACCTTATATCTATTTCAGGATTAAGCTTGTACCGGTAAATGTTTTTGATTGCACACAGAGCCGAAAAACCAGCCTCACACATATATGTTGTAGAAAAGGGCAATAATACTTTTAGGGCTTCTTTAACAATTATTGGCTTTTCGGTTTTTAATTTTAACCAGAAAGCACATAAAGATTGAGTGTTTTTGTAGGAATTGTATCAAAGTGCTTGGTCACTTTGTATTTCTATTAATTGTTCTTGAAATTGTTTAATATTAACAAATTCCTCATGCAAATCACTTACATCAAAATTGAATGGCATTCGAACCCGATTATATTTGAAAACATTGTCTGCAGGGAAATATCGATCAAAGTCTGCTATTAGTTTTTCTAAATGATTAATAAATTTTCTGTATTTTAAAATCTGTGATATCAATATTATTGTCTTCAACAAGTAAATTAAGAGTCGGGAATGAAGCAAGTTTCTTTACTTCAACCTTATTTATCCATAATTTAAGTTTAGGGAATAACTTGTATTAGGGAATAACTCTTTTAGGAGGTGTTGGTATTACTTATTTGGTGTATTACTAACTTTTTTGGTTCGACTCAGCGTGACCCAAGAAATATGCTTCGCGACCCAATTTTGGGTCGCGACCCGTAGGTTAAGAATCGCTGCTTTAGATTAACGTTACTATCTTTCTGAAAAGATAAAGTTAAAATTAACTGAATGTCTAAAAGATATTAATCTAAAATTAAATAATAGTTTTCAATAATAAACCTCTAGCTTGTTTAATTTCAATTATTTAACACCAGTTATAAAGCTGGAGTTTAATTTAAGATTTAGATATGTTTATTAATGTATCCATAATCTCCAGCAAAGAATTAAATCTTATTTAAATTGATTGCAAAACTGTTCCACAGAAAAAAATAATCATAAAAGAGTACTAATTGCTGAAATAGTTTAAATAATTTCTGATCCTCATATTTTAAAAGTAATTGCAAAAAATTAGCAATGCATAATGGTTTTAATTTACATCAATCTTCCATATATATATATATATATATATATATATATATATATATATATATAAACTAGAAATGGGAAAATAAATATTAATTTAATGAAGCTTGAATTTTTTTCTTGATTTAATTCTTGATTTTCTCCCAAGTTTTCCTTTCCTATTTTACATTCAAGTTAAGATGAAAGAGTGCTTTTAAGATTTAAATTTGACCGCGCCTTCTAAGTGCTTAGCTTTTAGGTTTACTATACATAGGTATCGGCAGTGATTGCGCCAATAGTTTAT
>JAPDSC010137106.1:7181-22143 GCA_026290005.1 Latrodectus geometricus
AAAAGAGATTGCTTTGAAGACTAACAATAGGTTACACCGTCAAAAGGTCATGTTTATTTGGGGCAACTAAATGACAAGAAATTTATTTTTTACTTTGTATTATTTCGGATTAATTTAATAGTTTAATATTTGAAAATATATTTTATGTTTTGAAAATATTTTTTATATTGTAATTTTTTAATGAATACTATCAATGAAAAAAAATGTTATTTTAGATTTCAAATTTCTTTAATTTGCTGCCTTACAAAACTATAAAAAATGAGAATCTAATGACATTAAGCTTTTATATTACATTTATCTTCTATGCATTAAAAAGTAAGATTATTTTTATAATGTTAAATGAAATTTTTTTGATGAACCAGAAAAAGTAAGTAATTTGATACATACATATATATATATATACATACATACATATATATATATATAGCTATATATATATATATATATATATATATATATATATATATATATGGTGTGTGTGTTTAGCATGAATTACTATGATGTACGGAAGTTTACAAAGACACGATATTCCTTTCAAAATTAATGGATGTTTTCAAAAATTTTTCAAATAAATTAGTTATATTTCAAGTGATAAATGATACACGGGTCTCGAAAAATTCCTTACTTAAGTTTATATTTGAACCTCAAATGTTGCTCCATGCTATCTATGAATAAACTACTCTATATTTTGAATGTGTTTTTACACAGAATGTGTAACTTATTCGTACATATCAAAAAGATAACCCAAGAAATCTTTCAAATACACACATAAAAATATAAGTACACACACGCACAAATAAAAGTACGGTTCGTTATTAAGATTTAAATGGATCCTTCCATTAAATGAATTTAACTAAGTTAGTCACAGTTATAATTTGGCAGATTTGCCATTTAAAATAAATTCATAACAAAATTCATAAAATTAATTCATTTTTTTTAAATTTAAACAAAGAATTTTAAATTTAGTAATGGATTTTAATGTACAGAAATGTAATATTTTATACAGTTTTATATTACATTGAATAGCCTTTTGCATGGAATAAATATATTTACATTGAAAAATGATAAGAATAAGAAATATGCATTTCAAGATAACATCTGACGGAGTGACGTATTCTATATATAGATATTTTGTGGTTTATATTCCGTCTCAAATTATATTATTCTGTTATTTGAAAAATGTTTATTGTAATAGATATTTTAATTGTTCAGGAAATAGCTACGCATATAAATTATAAAAAATAATTTGTTTTGAAATTGTTAAATATTTCGCGACATTAATATAGAAGTAACTTTAAATAGTTACTCACACATTTCATCCTTGATTACATTTGTTTCTCAAGTTTGTTAGTTTACATTTTTGGTTGGGATTTCAGATAAACTATAATCTTGTACTACTTTACTACATATTATATCGTAATGTGCCAAAATGTGGGAAAATGTTTTCACTTAATAAAACGTACACTTTTGAACTATACATTATTCAGATCAAAATCTGAAGCATTCTTTATTTCATTTAATTAAATATTATGTAGGATAAAAAGTAATTTTTTTCGGTAGATGTCTCTAGTGAGGTATAGATCAAAAGATTTCAGATTTATACTCGTTGTAAAGATAATATTTCATAATGAAGAACTCTTGGGTTGTTTTTTGTTTGTTTCATTCACTGGTAAGTTACGTGGTGTTTAAAAGGGAAGACAACAAATAGAAAATTCAATACGTTTTATAGTTTATCTTTTATAATGGCTACACTGAATCGTGTTTATAGTCCCAATACTCCAAAAGCCAGTTACATGTGATTTTAGTTTTGTAGATTCCATTCAGGCATTTTGGATAATAAAGGTGTATCTCACATGAGTATAAAATCATCAAAAATGTCCATAAAATATCAAAAATTATCGAAGTTGTGCGCGTGATTGTAATCGTAGCGTCATCCTGGAGCTAAAATCTTCCTAAACGTATTGGCTAAAATATATTAAAATTCTAAGTAAGATCTCTTTAATTTTAATTTTGTTTCAAATGGATCAAGAAAAATACTTGATTTAACGTCAAATAAGATGATTATTAAATAAATGTTTTCAGAATCATAATATAAAATTTTAGTTCTGTTTACTAAATTTTACGAAAATTTAATATTTCCCATTTATTTCAATGTCGTAGTTTATAATTCAACTCTGAAGCTACTGAGTACTAATCCTTTCTATAAATTATATGCAAATTTTAAACTTTTAACATTCTTTTAAAATATAATATAATTTATAATATGCGAAATATTTAAGTTCAAACGCATGCTGTTAATTACGGTTCCAGCCTCTTTATCTCAAATACTTGTGATGCTTCCGATGAATACTTGAAAGTTTATATTTCTAAATTGTATTGATCTGAAATGCAATCAAAATTATAGTAAAATAAATCAATTTCAGGAAACAGTAGTATAAATAATATTATTCACATCTACAAACATAATGCATTATGTAACAGTTTAGAGGATTTATTTAATAATTTTTATCAGCAAACAATACTTTTTTAAATGTATAAATTAATCAAACTTAGTTTCATATTAAAAATACTAATACTATTCTCTAACAAGAGCTGTATTTATAACATATTTTAAAATTAAACAACTTTTCTTTTAAAATGTAAATATATTAAATTGAATTTTATCATAAAAAGAAATCTATTAAGTAAAAATTTAGTTTACTTAAGATAGTTTTTAAAGTTCTGATGTTATTTCCTTATAGACACTTGTCTAATAAGACACATTTTATCATTTTCTAATCATTCACACACACACACACACATTTCAGTTTTTATAATATTTATCATTATTCCCAATAGTGTGTTAAATTGTCTACATTACACAGAATAATGATTTTATATCTTAGTTTTTCAAAGATTTAATATGAAATTACTTTTTATTAATTTCTATTGTAACTGAATCGTTTTCACTTTAATATCAAAATTTATTTACATTAGATCATTACACTGTTTCAATCGTAAAGGATTCTAATTTCCTATCAGTATTGTAACTATGCGTTTGTGATGAGTTCGGTATAGTTTTTTCCTTGTCAGATAAAAATTAATTTTGACTTAAAGAAAAAATTCTTGTATATTAAATATTTCCTTATTATTAAATATAAATTTTAAATATTTCATTACATTTTACTAATGTTTATCCTTTTATAGCATATTGAACAGTGCCTGGTTCATTGTTTAAAAAATAAATTCTTTCAGGTTGAACATTTTAAAGAAATTTTTATCATATTATTTAAAAGAAAGCAATTGTAATAAAAATAAAAGGATTTATAAAGTATGTAAAAAAAACCAAGTGTCTAAAAACATTTCATTTGGCCAAATAATTATTTTGAAAGGGAACAAAACATATTTCACTTAAAGTTATTATCAGGTAACTCGTTTTAAAATGTTGAATTTTTTAAGCTTTATTTTTCTCGAGGAAAGTTCTGTCTTTTGCTTTTTTGAAAAAAGTCATAAAAGTCGTATAAAATGTTACGAAATTCTAAATTACCGCATAATGATCAATCACGTATCTAATGACTAAATAGCAGAATAATAAATCTGAGCGGTAAAGCATGATTGCAAAGAAATGTATTTTTCTTCAGGTAGTAAATTTTTATGTTTTTCCTTATCAAATAAATAATAACTCTTTTAGTAGCTTATAAAAAGAAAAAAATAGAAATGATGTGAGCGATGCTATAAATTTAAAAATTATCAAGCAGTGATTGCACAAAAAAAAACTAGGAAAAAAAAACATCACGTTTCAAACTTATCTTTGAATTTTTATGTTTTTATTCTTCAGTACTGAAACACGAACTTGATGGATGCTTAACATCATTACTTAAAAGTTTTCCTTTTTTACATAGTGGCATTGATTTATCAAAGGAATGCGAAAAGAAATTAATTTTAATAAGCGAAACTGATAATGATACACAGCAAATTTTAATGTTCAAATAATTTTAGAAATAACTTATTAAAGTTGAGTGCATTTTATTATTAGAAGAAAGTAATCTTTATAATGATATTAATTCTTCTCCGTTATCTAATAATAAAGATAAATTAAAAGTAAGACATTTGCATGACTAAAATGTAGCTTAGGTTTTTTTTTTATTTTTTTTTTTATCTTGATGATAAGAAATTTAGAAATTGTTAGTTTGGAGTTCTAATTTAGTTTCTAAAATAATTATATTTAAAATTGATGATTCTGATTCTTTTTCAAATTCAGAGTTTTAAATTTCAATTAGTTCTATTATTTTGATTTTTAGTGAAAATTATCAATTGAAATTATACTCAGACTCTTTAAAAATAATGACTTATAGAGAAACAACCAAAAATATTTTCATTTATCTTTAATAATATACATGATCTGTTTTCTTTAAATTATATGAACTTCTTAAATATTAATACATTTATTATTAGATCTAAGTAATATAGTATTGTATTTTTCATTGAATTCATAAATAAACCATTTTTGTTCAATTTTTCTTCAATTTTTTCCAGTAAAAAATGATGTATTCGATTTTATTTTTTAATTTTGAAAGAACTTATTAATAAATTCTATGTAAAGGTCTTGATTTTAAATTCCGTAACTAAACACATAAGTAACTGCAAATTTACTATGCACAAGTATATTAAAATCAGTGTTTGGAATTTTTATATAATATTTGTTTCTAACAAGAGAAGACTTAAAAATAAATGTTGAGTAGGAAGTTTTATAAGATTTGCTCTCTATTACTAATATTTGTCTATGGATTATTTTATCTATTATTTTAGTATTATTTAGCTAATAATATTTGAGATACTTCTTACAGTATTTAAAAATTAAGAATTACTATTTTTGCTCCTAATACTTTACAATTAACAATTTTATTTCCTCTTTACATTTATACAAAATGCTTAGGTTTATAATTATTAAGGTTTATTATGTTGTTTTGTTTTTTTCCAGATAGTCTTACTATTGCATTTATACTTCTGTATAAGTAAAATAAAAATACCAATAGCTTTCTGATTTTGAAAAATTGACTGTTTATTTATTTATTATGGTATTTAAAGAAAATTAATCTATGAGTGTGTTCAGTTGATTTTCCGAAGGAGTTGATATTCATTATGTTCTCATGTCAATAAGACAAGAACGTAATTTTTTATTGTTAATCAGAGATATTTTAAGTAATTTTGTTTTAAATAGTGTTCACTAGTAAATAAGCATAATCATAGAAAATTATTTCTAGGGGTGTATTAAGGAAATTAGGCTTTATAAATATTGTATTTAAAGAAGCTATGGGAGATCGAATACAGTATTTATCAAGTTCGAATATGCATTGCAAGTTTAAAATATGTCTGTTTTCGATATGAGGACATAATCAAATCAGATTTGTTACTTGAAATTCCCGAATCAGAATGACATTTTTAATGAGCAATTTTTTTTTTATTTCAACGATATTTATGTGTATTGATGTTGAAATTAAATATGTTTTCAAATTGTTATCCTATATTCTTAAAACCTTTTCAGGAAATTTAGATTTAGAAGCAGTCTGTTTTTAAATTCTGCGTATTAATATTTTCATTAATATGTTTTTATCAATAGTAAAAAAAAATTGGACTTATTTTAGTGGTGCACATTTAACTAAAATTTATTTCGTAAATGCTTTAACTTATAATAGAACAAAGCAAAGAAGAGTATAAACTTATATTTTAAAATGTGTTGACTAATTATATATTACTTTTATTTTTGATGTACAGTGAATATTCATTGAAATAAGAATAATTTTTCGATTTTATATTTATTATAAAATATCATTTACGTCCTACTGTAATCTTTATTTTAGGCTCCTTATATTGAATTTATAATTAGTTTAATATATTTTTGTTTAATATAATTATTAATATTCGTTTAACTTATTTCTTGGAAATCTTGTTAGTTAAAACATTTTTTAAAAGCATTTTCATGAAGTACACCATATACCATTGCTGTGGCATATATTACTGCCTGAAAATTTTAAGAGAAAACATATTATATTTAAGGAATTTTTAATTTATAATAATTCAAATTTCAAAAGAGTTAAGTTTGTATACACTTGAATGACAATTGATGCTTTGAAAATGAATTCTTGTATACATTGTGAAACATATTACGAATATTTTCATGATTTACATTTCCAAATATTCAACATCCTAACAATTTATTATTTATTTTTACATAATGATTTACGAAAATTTCTAAATTCAAAAATGATTTGCTTGATTAATGTAACCCATCCAAATTCGGATGATTTATGTAAGAATTAAATTGGTAATATCTTTATAAAATAATCACAAGATATTGCATGAATATTTTTATAAATATTCCACGATTTTCTATTTCAACTCTATTTGTATCAAAATTATGTAATCCCCAATTACAAGTCATAAATTGTGCTGAAAGCTTCTGGTAGCTGATGTTGCAGACTGCATCCCCATAAGCATGTTTTTCACTGCAATTAATGGAAGATATCGTTGATTTACATCAATAAAAGGATGAAAAATTTGCAGTTTTTTTTAAAGTTCACAAACAGTAAATAAAGAATTGTAACCCGCTGTAATGTATAACAATAAAACAAAAACAAAACTTGACAAATAACTTTTTCGAACAATGATTGTTATATTTTTGTTTCATTTAATAATATCTTCCAGTGACTTACCTGGAAAGGATCTTAAGAAGATTTAAGTTCAGGTTTATAGAGAAGGCATTTTTAACTGCCAAAATGTTCAAAGTCAAATATGGTTTGTTCACATCTTGCATGAATTAAGTCCCCTACATCTTCTTAAACAACAACAAATAATATTAAAAGCACGTCGTCTTTAGAGTCAATTAATTACCTTATTCATATTAAAATGCACGTCACCTCTAAGCTATCACGTTTTCAGATCTACCAAAATTAAATACCTTTGTGTTAGCAAATTCTATTCCTTATCATTCAGTAGGATGTAATTTGGCATGACGGCATTGCATTTTATATATAAACGTGTGATTTCAACCCCAAGATTTTGTGAGTTGGCATCATTTTGGATAATATATTGTTAGACAAAATTATTCAAATGATGTTCATAAATCTAGAAAACATTTGTTGCTTATTTAGTTATAATAACAGAATGGGTGGCACTTAAGTTTCCGATAACACATCAGCCACATTTTGTGTCAGACATTTTCTAGATAATTCGTGAATTGTTTTCTCATTTGGATCTTTTGTGACCTAAAATTGAACTTGAATATTTATTTCCGTTGCTGTAGAGCTAGTTTAATCTATGGTAGTCTAACAATGAAAGCATATTCTTTAAAGGAATATATCTTTTTCGTAATATCCTTCACTCAATCTTTAATAATGATCATGTTTTAACAGCAAAATATTCGACGATTGGTTTTTTATCGGTTATAATTTTAGAAAATGTTAATGCCATAGAAAACACAACCTTATCACTAGAAACAAAATGAGTTTATGAATTATTGTGCTATCGTTTACTAAACATATCACTGCTTCTATCTCTGTTTTCAGCTTATTCATTTTTAAAATTAAGTATCTTTAGTATAGTATTCTGTACAAGTTGATTTGATTTGTTGATTTTCAACCATGTTATTAGAATAAACAGACATTCTCCTGATGATAAATTTATGGTTATATTGGATTAAGGTCTAATAGAAGTCCAAAAAAATAATTTATGCAATTACTGTTACTTTTATGAAAGCCTCATTTAATTCAAAGTAATGTAAAGACATTGAATAATGTAATGATTTTAATAAACGATAGTAGTTTGACTTGAGCTCGTGTTCCAAGAGTTAAATGTAAAATTGAAATAATTTTTATTCAAAAAATTTAATTTATATACACAGATTAAAAACTTTCAGCGCCTAACAAACAAGTTCTTAAAATAAGGAACTCTGTAAACGTGTTGTACAGTCTAATTTTACACTTAAACCTAAATATCTAGATATATGTATTAGAACATTTCAAAAGTATCAATCAGTTTCCTTAGGACATAATTTTATGAATCTAGAATATACATCTGGAAGATGAAACTCTTAGCCAAAGTTTAACACAAGCTCCTTAACATGTATTAACAATACTATGAATTAGTATTTAATGCTAAGCAAAATAAATAATATTGTGAGATTTACTCAATTGCAACAGGGCATTAAAAAACACTATTATTATAGGTATTTCGATTCCACATGAGTTAATTTACACGCTTGTAAACTTATAGTTAAGGATTTGTATTTACAGAATACTATACTATCTGTAAAATCTATTAGAAATAGCTTTCCATATAAGAATGAACTAAATAGGGAGTTAGGCGAATCTTATTTTAGCACACATCTGATTGTACATGTATTATTAGAACAGTATTTGAAACTCGAAATGAATTGGTGCCGTCGAATATTTTATTACTTATGTCATCCAACTATATTTTCAGTTTAAAAAAAATTTATTATTGTTAAATATGATTTAGACATAATAATCGACTTGTTTCACCTTAATTTTCAGCATTTAATATTTGAATATAAATATCAAAGATAATTTGTAACAGAAATCTTCAATCTTTATAGTAAATTTAAGATTGAAAATTAAGTAAGAGAATGATATTTTATAATAAAAATATATTTTAATAACTATAAAATATTAACAAGTTAAATATGAATAATATTTAAAAGCAATATTTTATAATTACATAATAAAACATTTAGTATAGGCATAAGATATCGTGTTATTCTGATAAAATTATTTTCAACTGAAACAATAGGACAAACAAAATTTAATTATCGCTCACGTGGGCTCACGAAGGAAGATTCCTGTTCTGTTGATTTTAATTTCGGAGGAAGTCAAATTCATATAATTTGAATAAGCTTAAAATATTAACAATTGTTATGATAAATATATTTAAATGTAATTTTTTCACTAATTTTTTATACTGATTTCAAAATCTTTAAAAAACAGGATGAAATGCAACGAAATATATCAAATTTAGCACATGGAAAATATATATTTAATGCTACTTCAATATTAATATTACAATTAAACTTACAAAACAGGAAATATTTTAGGGACTAAAAATTCAATTTAAAACTAAAGAGATGCTGATCATGCCAAATGTACCTGAATAGTCTTCCTAAATTAGATATTAGCGGGATATATCTCTCTGTCAAAATATAAAATATATTTTTTATTTTTGATCATATTAATCTCTGTAACATTTAGTAAAGCTATTTAAGACATTTCTAAAGCATTTCATATGCAATATTTTCTTATCAAACTGAGAGCAATATTTTTGTCCATAATTTTAATTTTTCTGTTTAGATCTATTTTCTTTGCAGGAATAGGTTTATGATTTTATGAATATCATTCCATCTTATTCACGCAGAGTTTCTATAACTATAAAGAACTTTTGTAAGTTTCAAAAGAGCAATGTAATAATTAATTAGATGGGGACATTTTAAGTCCTTAGCTGGGTAAGAAAGTAATGAAAATAATTAAACCAAAAATTAAATAAGAGATTGCGTAATTTTACAAGAAATTATTTTATTGACTTTTTATTTTAGAAAACAATGATTATCTTGACATACAAATTGATATTATCATAAAAATTAGTAAAATAAAACATTTTGTTGTGTTGCATTTAAATAAATTAGGTTTTAAAAAAATCAAATTAGAAATATGAAATTTTATACTCTCTTGATATGTATAGTTTACTAATGTAATCTAATAAATTTAGTAAGACACTTAATTTAAGGCAAAACATTATTCAAATATATTATTTATTTATAAAACTGATTATTAATTCATTTTGTTAATAAAGATTATTTTTATAACACATGCAGATAAATAATAAACCTGTATATTATTATTAATTTCTTGTTGTTATTATTTACTTTGTAGAGTTGATAACAATACTTAAATGAGTTTAGCAAAAATTTAATTAAATAAATTGACAACATACAATAACACATTTTAATAATACGATGAATAGGTACATAAAACTGCATTATTCATTTAAAAATAAAAAGAACATGTGTAATCAAAAATAAATTTCTTGTTTTTTTTTAACATTTAAACTTTAATAATTTGAATCATTGTGTTCTTAATGCATTTATAGACACAGATATAAAATATTTTATTAAGACTTAACAATCCTCAATATGTATGTAGTTTTGTAAAAAATAAAAAAATAGAATGTTTCAGAATTTTTGAATTCACAATTTTTTGGAAATAATATAATATTTTGATCAGTCTAAAGGAGTATTACACATTTTCGTTCACGTATTATTTTATCTTCTTCGTAGACATCAGCTAAGATGAAAGTAAGAAAAACACGTTATTCCATTCACATATTCTTGTAAAAATACTTATGAAAAAAATTGTTGTGATAAGGCATGAAGCAAGCAATAAGTTAGAAAACAAAGGTAAGGAAAATAAAAGTCACCCAAAGGAATTGAAATATTAAATGCAAGAAAATCTATGTTACCATTGTTTTCTCAATTTATGTACTCAATTCTAGCAAATATATTTTTGTCCTGTAGTTAAATAAATAAATCTTTAAGTCAAGGAGTTTATAACATAACATCATGTCTCTCCGTAGAGGATACAAAATAAAATATTTCACTATAAAAGTACCATATAAAAATTAATCACTTTGAAAACAATTATATTCGAAAAGATAAATACAGATTCGATTTAAATGGTTGAACTATGAAAACATATTTTGTCATCCATGCATACTTATTTAGCTATAAAAATATTTTTTCTTAAGAATTTTATCAAGATGTAGTAAAGCCAATCTTAATATTGATTAATGCTACAATTAACAATTTTGTTTTTAAAAATAAAAGTCCAACATTCTTTTGTTTATTATAATCATATGAAAAATTAAGTTTCAAGGGATTCCAAGGAGATGTTCTCCTTTCCTACTAAGTAAGAGTATTCAATATTTTTATAAAAACAAGATATTTTAGATATAATATAGATAAAAGAAATAATAGATAAAAACAATATTGCCGTTAAAATTATTTATATTATAAATGTACAGGAAAATTAAAATGAAATATTATACACCATAAAATACAACTCAATGTGTTTATTCCTCTGAAAAGATTTGTTATGTGATGACTACAAATAAATGCTTAATTTATGACTTATTTTTATAATGCACTGGAATCCAAATATAACAAAGTCAATATATTTTTTAAATATCACTATAACAAAATGACACTAAGAATAAAACGTATAGTTGAAGTAAATTTTAGAGATCAATTTATGTAAATGTAAGTAAAAGATGCTAATTACTGTTCTTTTTTTATAGAAAAAAATACAGATGAGGGACAAAATAGATGGAAATATCTGGTGTAAAATTTTGTGGAATTTCAAATTTCGTCAGCATATTTGTTGATAAGACTGGAGTCTTGCAATCTCTGAGATAAGTTGATTCTGATTCATTAAGGTAACGCTGGGTCGGATGGATAGAAATGTGGATGTCACAATCTCGTATAGCTAAATTTCTTAATTTATTTTTTGGTTAGATCCAAAATCTCGGGAATCGATATCAAACTGATTCTTCTGTGTCCAGGAGACATATTATAGTTCAACGATGAGCTGAAACAGCTGCAGCAGATCGTTTTACGACTCTTTCGACTCAAAGAAGAAGAGGCATTTCTTTGCCGCGATTGGTTGCAGTAAACTCTATAACAAATTGCAGAATAACAGGGAAGAATAAAAGATAGTATGGTGTGGAGCCATCTTCTTCATGGACGTGTGTTGATCTAGAAGGAACGAAGCACCAGATACCATCAATTCACCACTGTAGAAAGACACAGTTACCGTGTTTGTTGAATAATAGTTTTCGCAGGCACCTCACTTTGTGACCTGCATATGTTCCAAGGAAGAACTGTGACGAATGTGAGACATCGAAATGTGATCCTTGATCCATGTATCATTAGATATGCTAGTGCAATTGGGAAATATTTAATCCTGATGGAGGACAATGCACAACCTCATCGATCTGCAGATGTTGAGAAATATCTTCAGATTCTTGTTTTTCAGTGATAGAAATAGACAACTTGATTTTCAGACCTGAATCCCACAAAGCAAATATAGAACTATCTTAGCAGGCAGGTTGTTGTTTATATCCTCTTTTAAGGTCTGAAGGAGTGTTGGAAACGGTAATTTTAATATTTAATACAGAAATCTACCTTCATTTTCTAGTAACTACAGGATTCCTCTTATACTAATAAAATTAAAATTATTTAAAAATGCAGCATATGTTTTAGGAAAAAATAAAAATCATACCACAAATTTATAACAAAAAGGTTAAAACTCTCAGTATGAATCCAATTTTATGAAAAATTTTTTATTGTAAGAAGTTAGAGAAATCAGAATAGAAATTTGCATTCTCAAAATTTGTACAATTGTTTAAACTATTTTTGATACGACTTCTTTCTTTTACTTATAAAATAAAATATTTATACCAATATAATACTTACAGTAATATTTATATTTTTATCAAGTTAGAAATTTAGTCTATTGTGCAAAATAATTTTAAGACAATTAAAATTAATTATCGTTTAGTGATATGAGCTCATAATGGAAAATTTTACATAACAAATAATCCATATACGATACCAAACTTAATAATGTATTCGTCTTCTGCATCTTTTAACACAAAAGTTTTTTCTATTGTTTTCAATTTTTATATTTTCAATTATTATTCTTATAAATTTAAAGTTTTATAAATTTTCTAATTTTATAAATTTAGGATTTGATAAACCTTTCAATTTTTATAAATTTAGAAAATTTAAAGAATACAGTCTGAGAAAATTTACAGAATTATATTTATTTTTAAGTCGTAATAGTTCAAACAATGAATCCCTTATTTAAACTGTTTAATAATTTTAAAAAATATAAAATTATTTATTTTACATTCTTTTTAAATTTACAAATTCTGTGCCTATATAAACTTCGATCATGTAAGATTATTATTACTAAAAGCAATATAAAAATAAATATATATCGAGGTCTATAATTAAATGTCTTTTCATCACAGTGAACAATATATTTATTAAAGTCTAATTTCTTTATAAAAACATTTTACATTAATTTTCATGTGTTCTATTGAAACTTTTCAACTTAACAATTTACAAAAACATCATATTATTGTTTCTCAAAGTCATTAGAATCTCAATTCGTTTTTATACTGAGTTATAAAAAATTTAGATTCAATTATTTTTCATCATTTAAAAAAGGGACATTAGTAAATAAAAACTCAGCAGAAAACAACATAGCTATATTAACTATTGGTAGTTTTTTATATTATGTTTGATTACATATTAATGGAAGTATCGTTAATTTTCCAATTATGATAACATATTAAAGTTTTTTGCATTTTCAGCACAGTAAAGTGATCCTGAAGTCAATTCCTAAACATGTAGAAAATAAATAAATCCTATTATAGAAAAAAAATAATTTTCATCTTCCAACAAGCATAAGCGAAATTTAATAGCAGTACCTCATCAAAGCAAATTATAATATAAATGCATTTACTGCATCAATTTTAATATATATCTTTTTAATTTTTAATATTTATTAATTAATATAATTTAATAAATTGCTTCATTATTTTAAGTATTATTTTTCAAACATACGTTATCATATTTAAGTATTTGTTACATACAGAAACATAATTTTTTAATTTTATAAATAGCTGTATGTTTGTCATATTAAATTCCAAAATTATTTAAAAAAATTCTCAATTCAATATTTCAGTATGATTTTTTCACAAAATTATCTTTTTTTGCCTGATAAAACTCATAATATGGATTTTCTAATGCTACTTACTTGGATTGTCTAATACAACGGACTCCTGATAATATTTTTCTCTTTTAACATTATAAAAGTATATACTTTGTACTTTTGTTGTTCATAATATTCCCTATATTTCTTCTCTTCCGGAATGATTTATTAACTTTTTAGTAGTGAATAAAATATAAGAAAGTACTCAATAAAATTAATCTATTAATTTATAAAACTAATTGTAAAATATAATGACTGGTGAAAATACACCCATTGAAGAAACCGGGGTTTCTAAAAGATATGAAACAGCTTACCAGAGACAAAATTTTATTTTTAGTTTTCTCAAAGTGCTATACTTTACTCATTTTACTCAGATCGATCGAATTTTTCTTCCTAATTGAGCCATAAAATTCGATATAGCTTTCCACGCTTAATGACCAATTATGTTTTAAATGATTAACTGAAAAAGTAATAAAATTGGCAATAAAACGTCACTGCTAAGAAACGAATTTTTCTTATGATAATATATACGATCATTTCTTTATCGAATAAATAACAATCATTTTTATACTTAAAAAAAGGAGAATAAATAAAATAGTATGAACTTTTTTTATTCCTCTGCAATCTTAGTAATTTAGGCATTAACGAGCATGATAACGATGGAAGACCATCGTTCAATGTTTTGCACCGTAATTTTTTATATGTGCCCTTTAACTGCTAACCAAAGTCGATCGAACGCTGCATGATTACTTGGAAGCACATATCATTTTAAAAAGCAGATATTTTGGTTGGGTTTCAAGAAATAGTGCATTGTTAGTCTTCAATTAGCAAATAAGAGAATTGTTTCTATCAATTATTGCAGATCATTAAATGTTTTAAGTTTATAGTTGTTTGAGTTTTTTTCCACCAAGAAAATGTATTTAAATAATTTATATCACACAGAGAGCTCTTTGTTTAGTGGTTGCAGAAGTACCTTTGAACTATGCAAATTAGGAATGTGAGAAAAATTATATAGATATCTTTAATAAAATGACATCCAATCAATGGCTGTGATATAGATATATGTATCTATTATTTGGATATATATATATATATATATATATATATATATATATATATATATATATATATATATATCC
>JAPDSC010137106.1:22243-61162 GCA_026290005.1 Latrodectus geometricus
ATATATATATATATATTAGCTTAAGAATCTATTAAAGAATTAGCCAAATGTGAATTCAATCTGAAAATTTAAAGTTAGATTCGTTAAAATTCTAAACTTTTAATTTCTTCTTTCATACTTATATTTATTAACCTTTAATATACTGTTTTTATCTATTTTTATTGTAGACAATCTATCGTAAAACATTGTTAACCATCTCATAAACAGTGACATTGAAAAGTTGTAACTACTATGAAACATGTTTCCAAAATGGGAAGCTGAGAATTTAACTCTTCAGCTATTTACCTTCATGAAATCATTTTTATAACCAGCATTGCTATTTAAATGAGATCTTAATAAGAAAATCTGCTAGTATAAGGAATTTTCCTAATTTTAGAAAATGCTTAAATTCTTGGATTTTGAATAATAATTCCAGATTTTCTATTTCTTGAAATTGATGTGGTGAAGCAAAATTTAATATATTTTTAAAATATATTTTTAATATAATTAATACTCATATTTTCTAATATTTCGAATCTGAGAAAAAAACGTGCTCAAAATATTACTATCAACAAATTATGAAAGAAATTCTATTTTTATAAAACTAAATTAAATATTTTAATAAGTAAATTTTACATTAAACTTGTTGCACTATTATACTTTCTATTTGTAAGTGCTAAAGTAATTTAATGAAATTATTTTAAATTTTTTTTAAAACTAACCAATGTGCACAGAAATGATAAGAAACATGAGCCGACTTTAGTGGATTTTGTTCGTGATGCAGCATGTAAATAACTACAAAATGACATAGGCGCATATTCTGTCGGTGATAAATAACATTTTAATTTTACAATCACATGCTCAATTAATTTTATAAAAACAAAAATGTCTCCTTTCAACTGCGTTGCTCGCCATGCTAACAAGTACAAACAGATTAATGTTGTTCCGGTTATTTTTTTACTTGTCTGACGGAGTGAAAAGTCTATTTCAGTTCTAATATGCTGTTTTTTTACCACTTTAGAATTGATTTTTTATTTCATATTTAATGAATGTAATTTTTTTTTAAAATATAGCGTAGCTAACTAAATTTTATCGTTAGTGGCAAAGATAATTCTCTTGCAGTGTACTGATAAAAGAACTTTGAGCAGTAGTATCTTTTGTATTTTAATTTTTGAAGAAATTTGGACAATTTGAATTTTTGGTTGATGAAAAATATTTTTTGTTAATTTTATTTAAAGCGTAGTCAAATTTACAATATTTAACGTATTCATCTTCCTATTTCCTGAATTTTTATGAATTTTAATTTAAAGAATTCGAAAATTCAATGTTCTGAATAAATTAATAGAGTAAATAATATTCCACAAAAAATTGGAAACATTTCAATTATTATTAAAATAAATGACTAAACCTAAAGTCAAAATATGTTTTATTTGAAAATTAAATTTTTTATTAAACAAGCAATCTGTGTTGGAATATTTAAATACCTGATAATTTTTCTATATTTAATATAATTTCTTTAAGATAACCATTTTTATAAAAATGAATTTCATATATTGTTGAATGAATTTTAAAAATATTTGTATCAAAAATTGATGGGAGAAATGTATTCATAAAATAAATGCATAAACATATTGTGTGCAACATGTTAATTTCATCCTTTTTATAGTTCAAACATAAGGAAAATATAATGATTTTTTTTATCTAGTGTTTACATTTTTTTGGATTATTTTTATTTAAGTACACTGGTTACAGTAAATACGATAAAAACTGTAAAATGTTTTTTAAATTAATAAGGGACTCATTTTGGTATTTTTAAAAAAGTGATTCCTAATTTTATCGAATCAATTTCTTTTCCCTTTTAAAAGAAAGTAATTCAAGATAAGAAGAAATTTCATTCCCTGGGGTTAATTTATGATAATATGTTTATTTATAACAGCAGTTATGACAACAATATATAAATATATAACTCATAACAAAAGGAATGAGAACATACTGTTATTCAAAGATAGAAACAGATATTTTTTCATCTCATTTGCAAATATGTTACGAGACAGAATAATAAATTTGTGAAACTTATCTGTGTAGAATTGGATCCTCCAGTAGGAATATTTTCAACGCAAGATTTTTTTTTAGATTAATATCTTTAATTAAGAGATTTCCACTTAAGAAAATTATATTACAAAATTTTTATTTTAAAGAATTAATATTACTTAAGCTCTTTCAAATGATATTTTTCAAATGATGTATTTAATCTCTGCCTGCCTGTATAAGAATAATATGATATTTTTGTAAATTGTTAAGTTCAAAAGTTTCAATATAACACATGAAGGTTACTATCAAACGTTTTTTTTAAGAAAAATTAGACTTTAATAAATATATTTTCACTTTGATGAAAAGACATATATTTATAGACCTTGATATATATTTATTTTTATATTGATTTTAGTAATAATAGTCTTTCATATTCAAAGTTCATATAGGCTCAAAATTTGTATATTAAAAAAGAATGTAGAGAAGTTCACTTGATATTTTTTATTATATATATATTTTTATAAATTTCAAAAATTTATTTTCTGTGCTGTATGAATGGAAAATATTTAACATCATAAAATTCGATTAGTGATTGGATGAATTATGTTAAAACTCAAGTCATATTGATGGAAGAGCTTGAGTTTGGCTTGAATTCCATAAAGCTATGAATCCATCTCGTCTTCTGCAGAATATTCAAATGTGTTGTGAGAGTATCATGGTATGATGCATTATTTGCTAGCATAGAAGTGGTGCCATTGTGTTCTTCGAAAATAAATAAATAGTCATGTGATAATTAGATATAGCTTGCAATATTTTTACTTTGATGATTACTGGTACTCAATTGATGATAATGCAATTATAGATGGTTCCAGAAGTTATCCAAATTGGTTCATTAACCATCCTATAGTATGACTTCCAATATATTAACTTATCATCGAAAATCTCGGATAACAAACCCATAGAAAATATGTTTGAAAGATTTATCTCACTCATTTGCTCATTTTTCTTCTAATTTATAAGTTCTAAGAAGCCTTATAACAAACACATGGATATGTGTTGGCATTAATGCGCTCCAAAATCATGCAGATTCATTGCTCAAGATATTAAGAGGTGTTATCTATGGAAAAGATGATCCAATAAAATATTGATTTTGGTTTCTTAAATCATTGAATATTTTTCTAGTTCATTGAGTGTACATTGAACATGGCTCAAGTAAGGAAGTCATTTACGACTTATATCATAGTCAAGTACATTCAGTGAATTTAATCTAATATTCTTAAGTTATGATACAATGAACTTAGGATGTCTATACAAAGAATTTTACAGATCAATGACTTTTTATAGAACTATGCAATATATTATTCTGAATAAAATTTGTAAGCAGTTGTAAATTCTTAAAAAAATAATTTATATGAATCAAGTCAAAATGTAAGTAATTTCCTCTCCTTTTCCAGGACAAATTAAGAAAATTAATAATTTATTAATTAAGAATTCCATTCCTTTAGTTTTAAATACAGAAGGAAGATATTTGTGTAATAAAAAAATGAACTAATTTTTTAACATTTACACAATGACCTACATATATTCTATATTTAAAACTAAAGAAGTGAAATTCATTTCTCATTACTAGTTTTCAATTATTATCAAAAATCAAAAATACAATTCCATATTTTAATGGTCTAATGGTTTATTTTAAAAAATATAATAATTTCGTAACAATAATTTTATGATGGTAATGTTTGAGTAAAACTATAGAAATAATTGAGCACAATATATTTATTATGTGAATAAATAAAGGGAATAATATAAATTAATAATTTTGTTAATCACTCTATAGGCATATTTTGCATAATAGAGTTTGTTTAATTAGAGTATAGAACTTTCGATTTAAAGGGAATTTAATTTAATAAAGTACAATAAACCTAAAATAGGAAATGAAAATAATTACTTGAACTGTAAAAAAATGTACAAAAAATAGTAATATTTCTACTTTTAAGCCAGAGAATTTTATATTTGCATGATAATTTAAATTGAATGTAACTATATCTAATATAAATATATTTTTAATGTTATTAAATTTTTGACAGAATTAAGAAACACTTATTTTATTGAAATCACAAATTATTAAAATAAGTTTAATATTTCGATAATGGTTCATTTCATGAAACATAATATTTTAAATAGGATTCATTTTTGAAGAATATTTTTTCATTATAATTTGCAGTTTATTTAAATTTGTTATTTTATAACAAGTAAAATGTTTTTTTATTCTACAGCATAAAATTTAAATTCCGTTTGTTAATGGCTCATAAGTTTAGGTAAATGTTTGTAAGAAGATCTTGAATAAATTCTTACCTTGATTAGAATATGTCCAGAATTAAAAATAAAATAGCTGACATATTCGCATTTTCCAGAAGTACAATCAAATAAATTTTCTATCTTGAGAAAAGGAATGCGTTTGTGTATGCTAGTCGTGACACTACCTTTAAAGTAAATTACTGGCTTTAATTGAAAACCATTTGTTCTACCAAAATAACGAAATTTCTACTTTAAATCTACAAACAACATACAGAATTAAAATTAGTTTTTGGAATGCTAATGATGGAACTAGGTTCCTTTTACTTATGTGTTCCTTTTAATAATTTTTTGAAATTGAAGAAAATCTTAAGAGGTATATAATAATATATATGAATTAAGAAAAGGAGATTTATTTAGGAATTTTTATTGGCATTTTATATATTTGTAAATAATATTTGAAAATTCTATAATTTAAGCTAATGAAGATAAATATGCTTATGAACTACAAATATGATTTATTTTCTTTCTCATAATATTCTTATAATTTCGAAAACGTTATTTTTGAGACAGTCGTGTAAAAATTGTTAATTCGACTATACTAAGTAATGACAAATAAACTTCTGTGAATATTAATTTTTTGCAGAAAATAGGTCTGATTTCTAGTCAGCTCATTGCAACTTAAATATTTCAACAATATTTAGATTACTTTTTCCCATTATCTTTATAAAAATATTTATGATAGTATAGATAATTATAGGAATTTAATTCAATAAATCTAACACTTTACAGAGCATTTTTTCAAAACAAAAATCCTTAAATAACAGACTTTAAATTGTAATTTGTAAATATTTTATGTATAGTTATAAAGTTGTGTTGCTGGGGCTAAGTAAAGAAAAATAAATGAGTCATAAATTTATTACTAAGTTTAATTAATACTTCATTAAAAATGTATATTGTAAATATATATTTATTTATTTAGAGACCAAAATCAATTCACTTGAGGCATTAAAAATTTGAAGAAGGATTTAAATTTGACAAGAAACATTAAAGCAATGAACTATTTCAAATCACTTAGAGTTTCTATTAGTTAATATACTCCTTAAGTGCACTTCGAATCCAATATATTTAAATCATATATTTCTCCTTTAAAGATAATATATTAAAGTAAATTTAAATTATGTGTACTAAAAGCTTTTAATTCGAAATTTTTCCACTAATTCTAAGTAAAATTAAACAGTACAAAATCAAAGATTTGAAAAGTTTCGTTTAACATTTTTATAAAAGGAAGGAATTTTATTTACATGCCAAATCGATGTGATAATTCATTCATTAATTTCACACCATAATCTAATTTATGTAAGACTTTATTATATTTTTTAAAGTAAGTCTATTTCATTACTTTTACATTATTTATAAAATGAAATTCCAAATTTTACTTTGTAACTATTCTTATTCGATAAATCAAAAGCTTAAACTATTTCAACTATATTAAAATTAAGATTTATTTGAATCTGTAAATCATGATATAGTAAAATTAATACAGATCAATAAATTTAAATTTTTATGTTATTCTGAAAAAAAAATTGAATTTTTTTATATTCAGAATTTTCTATAGTTTAATAAAATTTAATTTATGATTTTAAGCATTTCTAAAAACATATATAGATCGATAAATGAGTTTTGCATTAATGTGAGTCATATAATACATTTTGTGTATCCTTTTTGTCATCTAATAACATCATTTTTATATAGTTTTCTACTTACGATTAAAGTATTTGTAAGTTACAAGCAGTTGATTGCATAAGCTAAAAATATTTGTAAATATTTTCAATTTCATTGACATGTATATAAATAGATAACAAATGTTTTTTTTTTCATGTTGATGTAATTTATTCATAATTTTTCGGAATATTAATATTTTCATAAAATATAATAATTTAAATATAACGTACTTTTAACTTTAATCTTGTAATTAGAATATTTCCAAATAAAGCACTCATAATATTATTTAAAAAATCTCTCCTATATGTTAACATGCGTTTTTTGCATGTTAGTGTTTCTATGAATAAATAAAATCTAATGTAACAAATAGTAAATAAACTGTTAATTTAACAGTCAGATTAAATCTTGCATTAAAAATTTGATAAATACAGTTTAACTTGGTATACATATAAATGAATGAATTTTTATAATTTTGAATTATCAGTAATTTTAATTTAATGATAATTAATATTTTAATAATAATTAATAATTTTATAATATGAATTTTTATAAAAATGATACTTAAAAAAAGGGTTTTATCCTAAGTATTATGATAGTTAAAGTGGATACGCGTATGTTGTGAATAACTTCCAATTTTCAGATAAGTGCTTTAAAACATATTAGTATTGTAAAACATTGTTCTTCATTATACAATCATTACTTAAATATTTCCTAGAATTGATAATAAATCTCTAATAGTTTGTAATTGAATTTAAAAAATTTTGAGAAAATTAACATTACAAAATAAGTTGAAATTTATTTCGATAAATTAATAATAATTTGTATGTAATATTAAAAATTGTTTTACAATATTGACATTTATTGAGCTTTCTGATTTTTAAAAATCTACTGGAGTGAAAAAATAGTAAACTTCTTATTATTATCAAAGTAATTTTAATAAATAAACAAAGATATTTCGTCATTACATTTGTAATGCACCTTTTGCTTCCGAAAAGCAAATTCAAGCGAAAAAATATCGAAAACAAGAGCCATTAATGAAAGTAAAATTATTTCTTTTGTCAAACCTAATTATTTTTCTATTTCTCCATTTAACCTTTGCTGTCATCTATTCTTGATGATTCTGCTCCAGTAGGCAATTAGTCTTCGAACATTCCTGATATCCAATGGAGAGATCCAATTTTTACACTAGCATGGACGTCGCTTCTAATGATTGTGACCACAAAAACAAGTGAAACGTACACATATGTAAAGGTTTACCGTGTTTAAATATATTTTAATTAACTTTCATCTAGCAATTGTGTTTTAAAATGTCAAATATTCTTTTCTCTCCTATTCCATCTATATTTGCCGCTCAATCCTTCATACATTTTACTTTGAATAACTATAAATTTAATTCATTCCTTACCAACAATAATGGAAAAATTAATTGCTAGATTGTAAATATAATATACATACGTTAAATACTTATTTTCTATCAACATAATATTTATTTATAATAATATATTTTAGAATAAATAAAAATTAAAATAATAGATTTAATTTTTAAATTGTTCTATAGGAAAATTTTGTTTTTAATTTATTATTATTTTTATTTAATGTTTTAAAGCAAATTTGAATATTGTAATATTCATTTTTCTTATTTAAAAGTATGAAAATTTCTTTTTAAAAAATAAAAGAATTTAATTTGGAAATAAATTTTTAAAATATGAGTTAAAATTATTTAAAACAATTCACGAAAATTTAGTTTTGTAATAGCAAACACTCACGAGCAGAGAGCGACTTTTCAGTAACAAATAATAACTTTGAATTAAAAAGTATGCATTTTTTTGTAAAAAAAATATATTCTTTGGATTTAGAAATATTGTTTTCAGTTATCATAACGTATTGTTTAGTATTATTATATTGTTTTTTATTATCTGTCTGCAGGGGTATACGAAACTGCAATACTGCAATTAAAGTCGGGTTAATTAATTTTACCAACCCATACCGATGCAATAAATTTAGAAATTTATTTTTTGTCCTCTTCTAAATGTACACATTGATCTTCGATAAAACTATTGCTATAACCATCCAGAAATAATAGGAATGTAGAATACTGATAAATAGGTGCACATAGAACGAAATTAGTTAATTTCGACGATTACAGAAAACAATTTGGATACAAAAGAAAAATTTCTGAAAAGGATCCTAACTAATATACATTTTTGATTGATTATTCCATATTTATGTCATTAAATAATTATTGTTTTTTTTATAAAAAGAATTCTATAATTTTTATAATAGAAAAATAATAAATTATTTATGACAATAAAATATTAAAAAAAAGTATTTCCAATTTATATAATTTACAGCTTTTTTCATCTGAATATTTTCTATAATATTTAATTTTCCTTTCATTGTTATAATTAACTTACAATAATGTGAATTTTGAACCCAATATATGACATAGGATTTTAATCAGTCATTAATCAGTGCATTTTTAAATAAAATTAATCAGCACATTTTTATCATAATTATTCTGAATACCTAATTTTTAAAATTCTTTTGCCTAAGTAGTTTTTGATTAAAAATATTTAGTACAATTTTTTTAGACTTTTATTTTATGTATTACATATTTTCTACACGATATAATATTAAATTATTTTCTAATTTAATATAAAAATTAAGAAATAATGATATTTTAAATATTTTTAATAATTATTACTAATGATTTATTTCCTGCCTACGTGATGAAAAGCTATTTTCTTATTTAACTATTTCGTATGGCTGAAAAATAATATTCCAGTTAAAAATACAATCAATTGTGTGGAATTATTCTTCCAAAGCTTACTTATATAATTATCAAATGTAGAATTATTTAATAACAAAATCATTATTTAAGAAAATTTTATGAGTTTGTATACAACTAAATAAATTAATATTTTAAGGGTTTTCATAAGTTCTGTAAAAGTTATAATTAAGGAATTGTCTATTGCACAAATTTAATCATTTTAACTACATTTTGCACAAATCAATGCCTATTTGATGAAGCAAATTACTTTCAAAAATATTTTAATAAATGCTAAACTGGTTTGAATTTAAGTCAACATCATTTGTTTTTGAGATAAACAACTAGTTTTAACTTACAAAAATGTTTTTTTAGAGGAAAGTAGATGGAGTGTGTCAAATAATGAGAAAAATAATTATGTTTAGCAACTAGAATATGAAGGCAAATTTTACCATAATTTTTCTTCATTAAAAACAGTATTTGTGAAAATAACTAAATACGTTAATACTTTCGATGCAATATTTAGCAATGAATTGATAAGGACAGGCATAAAAAATTAATAAAATGAAAGAACATACAAAATTGTTGACTTTTTATTAGCTTCAACGGAATAAAGAATAACCTACTTTCTCTGTTTTCTGGAGAATATTTTTTCAAGGTTTCTGAGAGCAAAATATTTTACTTTTGAAATTGTATCACAAGATTCCTTTAGTTTAGTAATTTTCTTTTGTACAATCGGATTCCTTTTGCATAATAATTTCACTGAAGGTAATTATTCATGAATGAATCTCATATTTAACTTCTATAACTTTCCAATAGTTGTTAGAAATATGTAGAAAGTTATTGAAATTAAATATTACAAAAATTTAAATTGAAGCTTATAAGAAAAAATGAAAGAAATTTAAAAGTTGTTTATAATTCTATGTAATTAAATACATCAAAAAGGCAGCATTTATGAAATATATTCATATTATTGGATAACTAGATGGCATTCTTATGTTTTGAAAGTTTTCTTTTGTCAGTCGAGGATCAATTTCCTAAAATTTTAAAAATATGTAATTTCATAAAAAAATGCGTATTAAAAAAATTTTAAATTTCAACTAAAATACATAAACATTTAGGGAATAAATTAATTGAGAACAGTTCATTTTTTCCATCTCTAAATTTCACGAGGCTTTATACTACATGTTCAAGTTCTAGTATTATAAAAGTAAGTTTTAAATTACTGTTTTGATTAAATAATTTAAATTAACATAAAAATTAATTATATTTAGAGTTTAAATGTTTTGACTATGACAATTATTACTGCAGATACTATTGCTTTTATTTCAAAGTTCAACTTAAGTTAGTCGTATGCATGGAAATAAAACAGTATTAGCCTTCTTTTTCCTGGTCAGAAAGTTATTTTACTTTATCATTCAATGTGTTTTATTTCTACAAGGTTTAGAAATGTGAGTTTGGGGATAAATATCGTTCTGAATCACCTAAATCTTAATTTATATACATTCCAGTAATACTTGAATAATATATGCAAGATGGCATGTCAATGGTAATTTCAATAGCGATGTTTGTATGAATGACGATATTTCAGATATCTTAAAATTTATTATTGCACCCAATCCCTGAGGACGGGAAACAGTGTCTTTAAATAATGAAAGAGCGTATGATGCATGGTCTCCTGACTGGCAACCAATCAAAAATATCTATTCATGTGTTGCAGAGAATCAATATTGCCTCTACCTATTACAGTCTATAGAAAATGACATAGCAGTATGAAATGTGTTGGCTGATCCTATAACTCAAATCCAATTTATAATTTTACATAATTGGTTAAAGGACTTTTTCATGCCAGTAACAATAAATGCATCTACTTTTTTAAATAATTGTAAATCTTCAAACTACTTGCAAATTTCATTTCAAATCCTTCCTGTACTGCTTGTTCATAACAAAAATCTTATTACTTGATGAAGTTAACATTTTAATGGCTAAATATATTCACATTTTTATTAAACATATTAGGACTCTAACTTTTACAAAGACTGCTTAAAAATAGTAATCAGTGATTAACAGCAGTACATCAAGACGGACTGAATAAAACTTTTATATGTATAATTTAATATTGAACGATCACGTCTCCAAAGGCAGCAACTAAGTCATTTCAGGACGAACAATCTTTTACTAAATCACTGCGAAACATAATCAATATGGTAATTCAAACTCATTATCTTGCCAAATGTAACTCTAACATAGGTGAACTTGTCAGTCGTATTTAAGTGATGATCTAAAAGTAAACATACTGTTCTAATTTGGTATGAACAAGATAAAAAGTTTAAACAGCAGTCTTATCAAAATTTACAATAATTGATATAGCACCAATTTTCTAATATTCCAAGTGCAGCATTCAGGCTCTCTTCAGTTAACATATTTGCTCTATTCTTTTGCGATTATGTTCAAAATGTCAGACTGTTTGTAAAAAAAGGCAATGAATATTTTCCACAAGGATAAGAGCAACAGTTATGGCATTTATATTAATGTTATTTGTTTTATTTACTGGTTGGATATTTTTATATCGTATCGATATACTATCGTTTGTGGATATAGAATCAGTGTATACAGCCATTAAAGCATTTTTGACATCAAGGCAATCTTTTACGACCTGAGATAAATAGGCTATCAGCATGTTTATTAGTCACCTCTGTCGAAATTAGCTTGTTCGCATAGTAGTAAGCGATGTTGCATCAACTACCGATTATATGCACTATCCTCTCCATCGCTTTTGCTATTAAACACGTTCGTGATATTACTGTAAATTTTACATCTTTATTTTTAAATATTAGGAGTGTAACAGATTTTTTGCATTTCCAGGGAGCCACCCGGGGCTCCCAAATTTGGTTAGAAATATCCAGAAGTATTTGCTTTTGATAGGAACTCAATGTTTTACGGAATTTGATAACAATGTCATCCAATCCCATTGATTTTTGGATAAATAACTACTTGAGAATATCCCTTTAAATTTGATTTCGTTTTCAGAAATGCAAAAAGAAGAGAGTCATATTTGTTTCTACATTAAAATGGAAAATACTTTAGCAAAAATAAAGACTTTAAGAAAGGCGTTACGCTAATGTAACACTGCATAAGTAATAACTGATGTTATTAAATTGTTATCTGAAATGTAATTTCTTATTACATAAGATAATTTTCCGTTTCTTATAAATTTATTATTTATAATCTTATAATTTATGTTTACAATACATAAGTATAGCAAAAAAATATTGGAAAATTATTTCTTGGGAAAATTTTGAAGTCAAAAGAAAATATAAGCATTTCGTAAACCATGTTTGAGAATAAATAATATGAAGTTGATAAAACTAGAGTTTGTAATTAATATTTTACTTCAAAAAATGCTTATCTTGTATGCATATTGCTAAAAGTTTAATTATATTTATATAGAAATAAAAAATTTTTCTCATCACAAAAATTTTAAATTACAACTGAAAATACTTCATTGAAATATGTATTTAAGAATATCATTTTTATTAGCTACTAAAAAGCTTATTTTTTAAATCCATAACGAAATAAAGTAAAGTAATAAAAATATTAATCACTATTTCATAAGTGTTTTTTTTCACACATTTAACTTTTATTTTACATATGAAACTATGAAGAATCATTTAACTGATATATATGATAAATTTAAAATTAATGAGATTTTTTAGCTAAAAGTTTGATAAATTAAAATTTTTATACATAAATGAATATCATATTTTAAAGTTTAATAAAATTATAATATATATAAAATTTTATTACATAAATCTCATGTTTATTTATCATATGCGATCTATATAAAAAATACATCTTCTAATTCAATAACTGTTTTAAGTGAAATAATTTTAATTGCTTCCAATAATTTCTTTATGAATTTAATTTGCATTATTTTGAAATTATTTTGAATTACAATTTAGGGATGTTTATAATATTGTAATTAAAAACATAATCAAGTATAATAATGGATAAATTTTTATTTATTTATTTATTTTTATTTTACAAATTCTGATTTCAAAGACTTTTCTGTTTAAATTTATTTTATTTCTGTGATAAAAGAAATATCCATTTGAAATTGAGAAGATTGTTTTAAATGAATTAAATATGTATCCTGAAAACTAAAATAACATACTGAAAAACGAAAATGTCTTTTTAATAAACAAAAATAATAAATAGTCTTTACCTGATTAAGGCTTGATTCAAAGTGCAAAATATAGAAGTTTATGATATTCTCTACAGGAAAAATGGAAAAATACTTAAGCTTACAGTAATAATTGCATTTATTCTTATTTATTTTTGGGCTTTTGGTTTCTGCAAACACAGTGAGACAAATGTATAACTTAAAAAATTAAGTTGATTACTTTAAGCGATTCGCAATTCAATATGGCTTAAAACTTTAGTGATAGGAATTTTAACGCAAAATAGAAATATTCTTAAAAATTTTATATTAATTATTCTGCTTTGGAAAGTAAATTTTCATTGACAATATAAACAATGAATTTTGAAACAATGTCTAAATCCACAAATTTGCAGTAGTTATGAAGTCTCTGAATGTCACAGACGAAAAAGAACATATTTTAAACAAGATAAATCTTATTCGAAACTAGGACTGAACCATTTAAAATAGTGTTTTATTTAAAATTGATTTCCGTAAATAAATAGATAGTATGTAAATAAAGGTTTGTGTTAGCTGTGACGACTAACTCAAGATTGGCTAATTTTTAAAGACTGAAACCTATTGTGCAATGTACTAGCATTATTTGGTATTCAATTAATTATAAGCTACTTGTGGATAAGTAATATTTAATGATTATAATTGTGTATATATATATAAAAGAGCTTTTTAATATTTGTATAGTTAATCTGTGAGTTTGTATTTTAATTATGTAAAACTTTTAAATTTCGGTTAAATATTTAACAATTTTAAATTTGCGTAATATAATTGGCAGTTATTACATTAAAAATCAATTAAGAAGTAAAATTGTTACAAATAAATTACATAACATTGTGTATAATATATCTATTTGAAAATAATTCCTCTTATTTTTACAGCATCACTTATGAACTTTAAATTTTATCATTAAATTTAAGTTTTTACAAAAAAAGTATATTAAATTTCATTATATTTTATTAAAACTTTAAATAGACTAAAACTTTTACAAAATTACAATTATTGTTGATATATACTAAAACATATAAAAAATCACTGGTTAATTTTTTAATATACTATTTGTAAAAACATTTTTTATTTCTAATGGCCTGTAGCTACTAAGATATTCCAACTATTTTAGCACTGTAAGTGTTGAAATAGTTTTGGAATAGAATAAGTGTTGAACCAGTGACAATGAAATTATAATTTTTATAATTTAAACTATTAAGTGGAATATGTGTAAGTAATTAAGTAAAAGAACGCCAAACTCTGGCACTCAAATTGTTTCAACAATTGGGTTAATTTAAATTTCCTATTCATTCATTATATCCTTAAAAGTTGACTGTCTTAGTCATACATGATTTAGTTACATATGATTACATATTAGTCATATTATGAATTAAAATATTTAATACATAGTATTACACTTAAAATGAAATGAGTCCGTGATAAGCTTACTTATCTTATTTTGATATTCATGCCAATAATCATTATACTAATATAAATCAGTTTTCTATGATTTATAAAAAAATGCAGTAAATCTTCCTAACTAAATAAAACAGTGTTTCAGTTTTACATGAAAATTGTTTCTTAATATATTGTAATTTTTGTAAGAAACAAAAAAAAATAAATAAATAAATAAATAAAAAGAAAGAAAGAAAGAAAGAAAATTTCGTTGGTAAAATCTTTTATAAATTAAATATTCAAATTGGTTTCTTCGATAAATTCATTTACATATGTGAAGGCAAACGTTTGCTATATGGTAAGGTTACGATAATTTTCCATAGGTTCATACTAATATTTATTTTAAGCAAATAAAAAAGTTAATAAGATAAAGAAAGTGTCTTAAGAAATTTTTATTAAATACATATAATCAATTTTAATTTTTCTTACTTTTCCTTTAAAAAAAATCTAAGTGATTTATATAAAATTATTTCAAAATTTTAACATAGCATTTCTAGAAAAAATTTGCCAAAGCATTTATAAAAAAATTAAACTTTTATGTACTAAATATTTTCTAGATTTCGTAAGAATTGAGAGTTCTTATAGATATCTTCCAATAAAAACAAATATTGATAATTTGGTATCAAAATTCTTACACAATTCTTAACAATACTTCCCTCGTTCATTTTTCTACAGTAAACACTGAAACTATATAGCCCTTTTTAAAAATTGCTAGAAATCTTATTTTTATTGATATAGTTGTTTTAAATTAGTTATAATTAATAATAAATGATTTTTGCTCTTCTCAGTAGTAATAACCATGTCTTTGAAATTGACTACTCAAAGTGCAGATGAACTCACTTACTATTCGAGAACCCTTAATAACAGTAGAGAGAAGGATCTGATTAAATAGTCGAACATGCTTTAATTACTAGGAAACTAGTCTGGAGATATGGATTAGGGTATTGGCCTTAACCACAAAATATGACGACCATGACGTCCAAGTTATTTCACTGTCTGGCATGGTTCAGCCTTATTAGTTATTATAATACTTCATATATATGCTGAAATATCATAGTTTGAGACAGTATTTCCTAATACATGTTATGAGGCTTGGAGCAATATGTCGCTTAAAAGTATTTTCAGTATCGAATTATTTTTATAATTATTTGTTTTTATAACTTTTTTTTTTCAAAATTCTACTGATTATTCGATAATCATAAATTACTTGCAAATAAATTTATTTGTTTTCTACATTTAACTATGCTTGTCAATTATTGTGAATAATTCTTATGAAGTCACTTAAAATTATTTTAAGCAATTGATTTATAAAGTAAAAAAATAAATTTGCGCATAATATATTTCTAAATTAAACACATTAGAATAGGCAATTCTAAAAAAATTTGTAAATAATTATAATATGTATACTATCACAAAGCTAAGATATATTCATGAAGATATGATCATCAAAAATTATAAGAAATATACTAATTTATAAAATATATTTAATAAATATGTTTTCATTTATTATAAATATGTATATTAATGAAATGTTAGATTGAAGTATCAAACAATTTATAAATACTAATTGAGGATGCACTTGAATTCTAACATTTATATTTAACAATACTGTTAATAGTGCTCGAAAAGCATTTTGAATAAACAAATATAAAGTAACCAGTGAAATATTTACCCATTCTTGCGACTTATTGTATTTTTAACAAATTCTATAAAGCAGTTACGTGCAATTATGATGTACACATCATCTATCATTTAACTGATACCTAATTTAGAAGCTTCCTTACAAAGGCTTTTCAAATCTTCCTATGCATATACTAATTTTATTTAAAAATCATTCACATTTTACTGCTTTTGCATTTACTTTATTTGTCAAAATTTTTAAAGTACTTATTTTTATGTAGAGAAAGTATAAAATATTTATTTTAAGGAGCGTAATTAGTATTTTCAAAAAGATTTGTGGAACGAAGTATCATTTTGAAACTTTAATTTTACATACAAGTAATTTTTAAAATTTACACTCTGTGTTGCTAAAATGTATTGGCTTGGTATTTTACTTATTTAAATTTGTAATTCTGTTAAGAAAAATGATAAATTGAAATTTGATATTGAAAACAATTTCATGGATGAATCACTCAAATCAATATTCAAAATATTTTGGACTACACTGTTTATTACCCTAAAATGTTTTGTTAATATATAATTCATTTTCTTATACTTTCTAAGTTGATTACTTACAAAATTTGCTTATTGCTCTGAATTTCTTTATAAAAATTCCGTTTTGCAAATTCGATTAAGAAATTACTTAAAATAAATTACATAAATTATTTTTCACTGAAACCACAAATATGACTCAAGATTAAATTATGAAAACTTCTAAATGTTGAACTTTTTCATAAAAATAAATATATTTTTTTTTAATTTTTTTGCATAATTCAAAAATTTATTGCAATATTTAAATAATTATTTGGGTTTTTTTTAAAGAATCTAATTATATTTTTCAATTTTATAAACGTAAAACAATTTATTTTCACAGGATAAGTTATCAGAAAAATCAAATATTAAAAAATTAATATTAGAAAATAAGAGGTGAAAACATTCAAATACCACAGATGTTACCGATCACAGATGAACGAGTACAGTGCTGCTCATTCAGAATTAGGGCGTACTTATATATCAACGTGTTGCAACTTCTGGCTTACAAATTTTTATTTTGAGTAGTTCTGCCATACATATAATGAGTTAAATTTATGTGTCACATGGAGTAGAGTAAAGAAAAAAATCTCACTCCAAAAGTAACTCCACATCCATAATCCAAACTAATCATCCATTCACATTGCTCAAAAGAAGCAAAGAAATTGTAAGATATTTTAAAATAATTGAATGAGGAAATTGTTTTGTATAAAATGTAAAAAAAACAATCAAATGCAAATTTCTCTAATTTTCAAACTTCCTGAATGCAAATTTTGAGTTTAGAGTTGAAGGTAATTTGAAAACAAACTTGGAGCTCCAAATGAGGTTTGGGTTTCAATTTGATGCAAGCCCAAAAGGAAAAGAATGATCAACATTCAGTAAGTGCATTCTTTTGATAAGTGCTAGGTTTTGATGAAGACATTTAACCGAATCTGAATCTTAGAGGGTTTTTGCCCGATTAGAGTGCTGCCAAATGCGATCCAAAGATGCTAAAATAATTGGAGTTTCACAAAGTGTGATTTCCAGTATCTGAAATCAGTTTTTGGTTATCGCAAGTATTGAACAACAGAGCATCTGAACTAGATGAGAAATTAATGGTGAAGTTTTCTTTTCTAAGGCGAATCCCGTTTCCTCTTTATCCTGATAGTAGGCGTGCTCGAAAGTGTCAGATTTGGAGGTGGTGAGAGGTGATTTATGCTGGTATCTCCATTGCTGGGCATAACAATCTCCATATTACTCAAAATGGAACAATGACCGGTCACCGAAATAGGGATGTGATTTTCAGATATAATACAGTCCTTTACATTACAGTAATGGGAGTTGGCTTCATGCGACAAATGTTGGCTATTTTGTTCTAATATGGTGAATGATTTCATTTTGGTAGAATAAATCATACGAACTGAATGATTGGCGAGATTTTTGAACATGAGCCCAATAAAGAATATTTGGAACATTCTAGGCAGACGAGTTAGTGTATGCTTACCACCAGTCTCCAATAACTTGAAGGTACTCAAAAAAAAAGAATGCCACATAATATACCCCAGCCCTTCTTTAAGAGCTTCATTTATTTGATCACTCAAAAGTCTTAAGCGTTGCTGGGCACCCGGTTAAACCATAGCCACTATTAAAACTGATTTTCCTTTAAAGTGACATATTTTGGTTACAGATATACACAAATTGTAATTTTTCCTTTCCCATTCAAATGCTCTGTAAAACAGAATTTTCTGCCAAATAAATGACATTTTTATATACATCTGTCTGAATTTTTCATCATCCATACAATTCACCAAGTGCAAGATCAACCCCCAACCTCGTTATCTTTTAATTGTTTTGAACAGTCTATTAACGGTCAACAATATGTGTCAGAATGCTAGATATTTTATTTTAAGGAGCAGTATCTTTTAATAACACTGTATTAAGCTGCATTCACTTAGTGTAAAAATGCCTATATTTAATGTGAACAAAATAAACAAAATTTCAATTACTAACAATAATTTCATATTGAATCCATTCGTTCTTTATACGTGAAGTTTTATTTCACAAAATTGTGAGTCAGATATATTACTAAAATATATATTTCATGTAGATTTTTCCAGTAAGCTGCAATTATTTTTATAATGAAACAAATTCAGGATCTAAATCAAAAATTAAAAAAATGATATACTCTGCTGGTAGTATGTAGAAGTTTAAGAAATTACAGCCGAGCTGGCATCCAAATGGTTAGATCACTTGCCTTCAGGTATGCAATTCTTCGGCTTCAGTTTCAACTTGGAAACGTTTGTATGGCTTAGAATTTCCATTAAATTGTAATTCCCGTTATAATTATCTTTCGTATGCAAAAAAAAATTGTCGTTGAGTGTAATTCAAACCAAACCAAATTTTTAAATGCACAAATATCAAAAACTTTAGTTGAGCATAGAATATCGTAAGTACATCTATCATTGAAGAATGACAAAGATGCAAGGAACACACACTGCATTCTCTCCTTAAATGAAGAAAAAAATGATAAATCATTTAATGTGTGAAGGTTCCTTTAATTCCAAGAACAAACATTTGTAATTATTCACTATGCAATAAATAATAAAGGCCTTACTTGTGAATAAATCAAATTGTGTATTTGTGTAGCAGTTTTTTAAAAACTTTTTTTGCAAATGATTTAAATTTATATGTGATATTACGAAATTTATTTTGGCAATCTGGTAAAGAAAAAATATTAAGAAATTAAACAAAATGGTATATCATTCAATAAGAAGAAAGACTCAAATTGAGTTTGAATATTGATAGAATAAAACTGATACGTTAATAGAAAAAAACATTCTGTTTTACGAAAAGAAGATACTGATAAATAGTGTATGTGAATCATGCCTTGCTATGCGATGAATGTTTTTGTTTAGAATATGAATCATGCTTCACAAAGCCACACAGCTCAATATTGGATTTATCTATTTTCAACACTTAAACGAATTATGGTTATAAATAACTATGGCGTTTTTTATATACATAAAAAATAAAACAAATTAGTCTAAAGCCAGCAACAATTATTAACTTAATCAATGACAAACATGTATAGATCTTTTTATCCAAATGCTTCACTTTCCAATCAATGATTTAGAAATTGATTTCAATCCTATATATCCATTTGTCGTTTGTACTATTGTTCCTTAGATCCAACTGTTCCAGCAATGATTGAGATTAAATAAGTATATTACATTCCAACAAAAGTTTTATTTCAAGAAATTCTATTACTATATGGATTTTTCAGAGCAAGAATTTTTGTTTTCGTTACTCATCAAATACTTCGTTGAAACAGCTATGCACATATGTGCTTTGCTTAATATTTTCTCACAAGACTCAGTTTGCTGGAATGAATATAGTTGGCTTTTTATTTACATAGTTTTGTTTAAAGAACCAAAATTGATTGCAAATGTAATTGCAGAAATCTCTCTCCTAATATAAAAATAATAATTAAATATATTGTAGTTTAAATTGTGATATATTCATTAATAATGTTCATATTATGCAGAAATTTCCTTAATTTTTAATCAATTTTATCATAATAATTTAATTATATAAATACAAATGTACTATAAGATACGCGAAAACAATAATTTAATATGTCTTAAATTCAGAGAGCAATTCAAATTCATTCAGCAATACTTGAAGACAGTAAACACACATCTTCAATTTTACAAGAATTTTAAGCTTTAAGAATATTTTAAAATATTTATTAAATGAAAATATTACATTATTAAATATTAAAATATTAACTGTAATCAAGCAATGATTGTAATCACTATTTAATAGAAAATACCTACTCTATTATACAGTAATGATGCGTTATATACTAAATTTTATCATCCTTCTAAAAGTTTATGTTTAATTGTATTAACTACTTGTTTCTAAATTCATACACGTTGTTTACACTTATATAATGCTTGTCTGATATTTAAAATATTTTTCTCCATTTCTGTTTTAATTATCAACATGAATGTAAAATAGTTCTGATAAATAGAGCAGATTATTGAAGAAAGTTTGTTAACCAATTTTAATAAATAATAATAATAATGTTACAAATTAAATTAAGCATGTATGAAACACTTGGACAACTCACTTCAATTTAAAATAATGTCCAAAAACAATTATATAACGACATAATAATTTATTTTAAAATTCAAATACAATACAATAGAATTTAACGTTGATAAATCTTAATGTGCTAAGAAGGGAATGTGTGTGTAATATTATTAAGTAATTCTGTAGAATTAGATGTTGAGATTGTAGAACATTCTTTAAAAAAAGGCATTTAATTATAATTTCAAATATGTAGGTATGACAAGCTAATAAAAAGAACTCTATTTTTCAATATCTTAAATATATATTATAGAATTTATATAATTTTTTATTACTTAAGATTGAATTAAGTTATTGTAATTTTATTAGCAATAAGAATTTGGCAAATGATTCGCTTATATACATTATATTTAGTATTATATGAATGTAGGCAAAAAATATATCTTATAAAAGCAAAGAATTTCATTAGACAGTAATAAATAGTTAATATAGTTCATATAAAGATATTATTTAAATTTATTTCATCTGATATGTCATTTTTATCATATCACATGATGGATCAATCCTAACTTAAAAGTGAAGAATTACCAAAACTATATAAAATACAGTATTCAAGTAAAATTTAAATTGGCAGACAATTTTTTCAATCACCTATTTCTAGAAATAAATTAGTTTATTTCGTTATAAAAATTAATTTTTAAGTATTTATTCTTTTTTGCGGATATAAGGAAATATTTTGATTTTAAATAACAGTATTTACACTTGAAAACACTTTGGAAATATAAAGAATTCTCGTTCTCAGTGCACACATTTTTATTAAATAATGTGTAAGAACAAAAATATAATAGACTATAAAGATGTCATACACAGTTTAAAATGATATGCATCAATAAGCAAAACAAGATTTTGCAAACATGTTATTTGCCATTCACTGAAAAAGTAATTGTTAAGTAATTAGTGATTAGTTAAGTCTTTGATTTAATCAATTACTTGATAATATGAAATTTTCATCGTATGAGTCAAATTCATCATTCAAAGAATTTGAACCATATGAATGAATAATGGAAATTGACTATGTTGAAGTTTACACATTTAGAGAATAAACTTAATTGTGCATTTTATGGTAGTTTGATATCATCTGTGCTTTGAATGGTTTTTGAAAGAAATCTGAACAATTCTTTTATTAATGTGACTTTTTTTATAATATATGTCATTCAATAATATGACAGAAGCTGTTTAGTAAAATTTATAATAAATATATGTTACTGAGGGGATATTTGAATTTTTTATCTTGTTTAATTCATTGTCGTATTACACCGATCATTCAAAGGTATCTTAGCATTCCGTGCATATTTAAGCCTCCATATAAATGTAAATTCCTTACGTCATTTCTATATTTGTCCACTTAATGATTTTCGCGTATCCTTACAATTTAAATGTTCTATACCTAAGATGTTTTTCAGCATTGAGCCGAAGACAGTTCCATAGTTAAAAATATCGATAGAATATTTTTAGATCTTAATATTTTCTTCATCGAAAACTATATTATTTTGATAACTTCAATATTAACAAGATCTGAAATATTATTTATGGTAGAAACTTTGAATATATGGTGAAAATATTAAATTTAAGTGATCAAACATATTTTTACCACTGTCAGAAAAATTCACATCCTTCGTTTTTCCAGTTTATCTTAAAATACCGTAAAACAATTCCATAAAAAAGTCTTCCTTCACTTTTTCTGATAAAACTTTTTAATGTTTATGAAGATAAGATACTCTAGAAAATTTTTGCTTGGGATTTTCTTTTTTTATGAAAGAAGATATTTCTTAGGAATTCCTTTTTTGGAAATAGTTTAAGTAAAACAAATCAAGATAAGTTTATAGTTAAAGGTAATTCAATGATGCAGAAAGTATCATAGTATGTTATAAAAAGTAACTTCATACTAGTTGAAATATTCAAATAAAATTTAATATCTATACTTATATTGCATTATAGACAAAAGCTTCAAATCCATTTTGGTATGATTATGAATTTTTTCTTAATGTTCTCTATTTCATAATACCACATAAGTTTCAGAAAGCTCATAACATATTTGTTATATCAAATATTATACAATGAGTCCTCCGATTTCTTAAATACTTATATAAGTTCCTTAAGATTACTGAGAATTTTATGTGAATTATTTGAAGAAATTATTTTAAAATTTTTTGAGTTTCACAATTATAATTTTTAAAAGAAATTTTTTAAGCATTCATTTGTTAAATAATTGAACAAGATGGAAAAAACATTTACTTTTTAGACTTTTAAAAGTATTTTATTTTAAATAAATATTTAAAATTTCCTGGTAAATCATAAATAATAACATTAAATTTGCTTAAAGAATTGTTTATTTTGCTATCTCTCTAGAACTGAAAATATTATGAAATGAGCTCTTTAAATTATTTAAAATATGAACAAACTGACTCTAGACATCCCTGAAGTTGTATAATAATTATGAATAATATATCACTATGCAAAAAGTATTTTTAAATTATGAAAATTTAATGAGAAAAAAATTCTAAGCTGCAATAGTTAAATTTTGTTTAAAATTTTTAAATAGATTTACATTCATTGCCTAAACACACTTACAAATACTAATAAATTGTATTTTGAATGTTTTGATGTTTACTTAAAATTTATGTTAGTAAAGTATATTCAAGCAAATATTCAAGAATCCTGTTCGTTTTAATTCTAATAGAAAGTAAAAAAAAAAAAAAAAAAAAAAAAAAAAAAAAAAAAAAAAGTAGAGCTGTTTAGAATTGAATTTTACAAGAAAAATAAAATGTATACAAATTAACATTGGAATACATTTTACTTTATAATTAATGTATTAAAATAATATTTCACCTTTCACTGATTATTCTGAGAAGTACTGCATTTTAAGACAAAACTTACTTCCTTTGTTCTTAACTTTTCATTTACTTGAAATTAAAGACAATTGTTTTTAGAGAAAATAATACAATGGTGTCGTAAATGATTAATTTATTTTGAAGTAATTATGTTTAAAATGTGTTGCTTGTATACATACACGAAATGAACCACAAACTCACCAACTTAGTATTGTGTGTAAGGGGGTAGAATTAATTCATTACCTTTACGATTGGGTGAGACAATACGAGGTTTGTAGTTGTCGGAAGTACAGGGAAAACAAGAAAAAAACTTTGTTTCCTTGAATATTTTAAATGTTCACATGTTATAGATGTGTAATGCTCCTAAATGAACATAATATACAACTTAATGAAAATTTGTAGAAGATTTACAGACGTGATGAGTTTGTAATTCTTTATTTGCATTATTGTCTCATTATCAGTTAATATTACATTACTATTTATTGAGCGGGAATGCCAAAATAGGTAACGTACCAGAGCCACAGGAGTTATGTTCACAACACCACTTAATTGAAAGTAGCAAAATAGATAATTATACATATTGTCTTAAGCTGTATCCAGGATCGTAAAAGAATTTCTTAAAGCAAATCCAAATATATTTCGTGTTTATGCGTCAAAATGAATATATCACTTATACTAACCATATTATAACAGAAGGTCACTCTCAAACCTTAAGATAAATGCAAACGAGAAGTTCTTGTATAATTTATAATTAAATTTAGAAATAAATATATTATTTGTTTTTAATAATATAATTTTATTGGCTTTTTGAAAAGAAATCCATTGTAGAATAAGTTTAAGAACATTAAGTAATTTTGACGTCTTAATATTATAGTCATGTAATTTCTCTGTTTAAAGTGATATTAAATAAAGCTGAATACTTTCAACATTTATAACAAGTTTTTGAAATTGAAATATGCCAAATTTTTAATCAGCTAGTATATAGGATTTCCAAGTAATCACAGTTAACTTCAGATTGAAAACACTGAAAAAATAGTCATAGTCACCTGCATTATTTGTTATTTAGTGAAAATAAATTAAGGTTAAATGCACCAATTAAATTAAACAAAACAAACTTAATAGTAAATAAGCTATTACACATAAAATTACTATGATTCAAATGTAAATTAAAACATGATTCATCATTGTACTTAAAGTAATTTGAAAAAGTTCTGAAAACGATAGCATGTCAGAGTCAACATTTATATATGTTACTGTGAATGACCGAAATCAGAGAATGTCGAAATTCACAGGTGAATGTCAACAAACACCAAATACGTCGGTGAAAGATCAAATATTTCGTTACATTCTTGTATATTCAGACTTTCACGGTATGTCAACAATCACAGATATGATTTGGTGGAAGTCGAAAAGAGAGGAGCCGACAAAGTGGCGACTGGCTGTTTCTCGCCAAATCTGCCAAATACTATTTTTGGTACAGTCCCTCGCCAAATCCTTTGTCAGTCTTATGCATATGCAAAGTTCAATGGTGAGAGCAATGTTTTCTTAATTTTTTTTGCTGATTTCCTCATTTATAAGAATGGATACTTCAGTTAATCTTGATCAATTTCTTGAAAAGTTAAATGCATTAATTGCTGGTAAACGAGAAGACAATTGCTTTTATTTTTCTAGAGAAAAGTATTATAAATAATTTCTGAAGTGGTTTCTGCTAAAACTAAATGCAACACACCTTTGGATTATAGAGGATATAAACGTTTTGACGTTTTAAAAATTAATGATGAAGATAAGTTAATTGCACCATTAAAACCAGGAGAAACGAATATACAGTATTATGTTACCAATGAGGAATTGTTCAGTATACTATATGAAGCTCACACCAGGATAGGCCATGGGGGAAGAACACGTATGCTTAAAGAGTTGAAAAGTAAATACAAAAATATTACATCACAGAAGTTGTAATGTTGTATTTAAATCTATGCAAACAATGTCAAATGAAACACAGTGCACCTAAGAAAGGTATTGTTGTGAAACCAATGATCAGTTCTGAATTAAACTCAAGATGTCAAGTTGATCTGATAGATCTGCAGTCAAACTCAGATGGTGAATATAAGTTCATAATGGTGTATCAAGATCATTTAACTAAGTTTATCCTGCTACGACCTTTGAAAACTAAGAGGGCTGAAGAAGTAGCGTATCACGTTCTTCCAGTATTTTTAACATTTGGTGCTCCAGCAATATTGCAATCAGATAATGTTAGAGAGTTAAGTAATGAAGTCATATCCAAAATATGCGCTATCTGGAAGGATGTTAAGATAGTTCATGGAAAGCCTCGTCACAGTCAAACACAAGGCTCAGTTAAAAGGGCCAATCAGGATATACAGAATATGCTAACAGCATGGGTGAATGATAACAATACAAATAAATGGTCAGAAGGTTTATCCTTTGTTGAATTTGCCAAGAACATTACATACCACGAAGGAATACGCCAAAGTCCTTATGAAGCCATGTTTGGCATTAAAGCGAAAAGGGGCATAGCATCGTCTTTTTTGCCTAGCGAACAAATCCCAAGAATCGAAACTGAGGAACAACTTGAAGAAATCGCCAATGCTTTTGAAACCGAAGAACAGTTTGAAGAAACTGGTAATACTTCTGAAAAAAAATTGAGCGGTGGTCAAACCAAAAACCAAATTCCAAAGAAAAATATTGAAGAGAATTTTCAATCTACCACGTCTTTACATCAAATTCTGAATGGAAAACACGAGTTAATTTCTATAAAACGAGTGGCCGCAAAAGAGAATCTTCTACTGCAAGCAACAAAAATGTTACGAACCTTACAAAATCAATTTCCTCCGACTCAAATTGGTGATACTGTACGAATACAAGTCCCTGATGTCGACCGTGTTTGTACACATAACCGAAATGTGTTAGCGGTTGATGTTGGAATAGAAGACTCTGACTTCTATAAACTTGCTAATGAAAATGGTACCATCAAGCAGCTTTAAACACGTAATCAGTTCGAAATTTGTAAAGAAAAACTCCTTTCCATAGATAAGATATCTTTTCAAGAAATTTCACCGAGAGAAGCAGCGGTAGCTAATTAGAAAAGCAGTGGGCAAGGCTATACACGCTGTCATTGCAAAAGGAAGTGTTCCACAAATAAATGCAGTTGTAAAAGCATGGGCCTCTTGTGCAATTCAAAGTGTCATAATAGTTTAAGTTGTTGCAATAAATAAGATTTTATTCACGTAATTTAATAAGTTTTTTATTACTATTATTTTATTTTCTCATTTAGAACGTACTTTATAATTAAGTCTTTTACTTCTATAATTGTCCTTTCTCATTTTGAAAGTACTGTGTGTTTTAAGTTCTTAGTTATTCCTCTCAGAAAGAGAGGCGAAAAATTTATCGTGACTGAATAACGGAGAAAAAAATATAAAACTCGGAAATGTTCAACATTCACCATTAGTGCATGGTGAATGTTGACATTCACCGGTGAAAGTTAAAAATAAGGGCATTTAGCAAATATTTCGGATATACGCCAAGCGACTATGTGAATGTTGACATTCACCGGTGAATGTCGACATTCCCCAGATTTCGGTGTTTCACCGTAACACACACACACACACACACATATATATATATATATATATATATACATTTTAGGTTGGGGGAAAATAAATCCATTATTTTTACATGAACTTTTTGTAACTTCTTTCAGTTCGCTTTGTAAAAAGGTTTAAAACAGTTTTCATGTAGATTTTTAGGTCTTGTGCGAAGCTACGACTGCTAACATGCTGTCAAGTTTGATAATTTTTGATATTTTAGAGACATTCTCGACGATGTTGTATCCATGCGAGGTGCATCTTTAGCATTCAAATACCCAAACGGAATCGACGAAACCAAAATTGTGCGTAACTGGTTGTTACAGTCTTATATAGGACAATAAACACCTTTCACAATTTTAGCCACCTGGTTAGCATTTTCGCCATTATAAAAGAAAATCTAAAATGTATCGAATTTTCTGTTTGTTGTTTTCTATTTTTAAAACCTTGTACTCATAACTGAATTAATCAAACAATAATATATATATATATATATATATATATATATATATATATATATATATAATGAAATTTTTAAAATACTAAAATATATATTTTCTAAATTCCAAACTTGGGATTAAAGGTAATACCACTTTTTAACTTTTCAAGACCTCAGTAAATTAAGGAATACATATTTGATTTCATTGAAATGTAATAATGCGTTAACAAAGAGCAATGGGAGCATTTTTTCTACAAACTCAGATACCAAAGACTAGTCAACTAGTATTTGTCTTTCTAGTAAAAAAGACAAAAACTGAAGGCAGTTATGAGCATACTATATACTAGGTATCTTCTTAAAATTACTTAAAAAGTGAAATTTACTGGACACATTTTCTATCATGACAATGCATCTTCTCATTTAGTTAGATTGATAGTTGAATTATTTGAACGAAAATCATCAAAGTTAAAAATAAGTCCATTCTAGGCATATCATTTTCTCCATTTTGAGTTTAAAAAATTGCTTTCATAGATATGGTTTCTATTCAGAGGAAAAACCTGGTTAAAGATTTTTTTATGAATTGCAAGAAATTAATGAATTTAGGAATTCATAATTTGAATTATGTACTAAAAATTTCGGCAACTGTACAAATACTACCGAAATCACTCAAAGAGAATACTAAACCAATATCATAATGAATAAAAACAGTTTAGTTTTTCACGGTATTTTCAAGAAGAGAGATGCGTGATTCCATCCAATATGCCATTAGGAGAATAGCATTTTATATTTATTGCATGAACATATATAAAAATGTATGTGTTTAGGACTCCAATATGTTTGAATGAATAGGTACCTTACAAAGATTTCAATGATTGTATTTCAGATCTTATTTTTTTGACAGGTATGTAGAAGTACTATAGGACTCCATCATTAACACAAGTGCAATACATGTGTCAATAAACTCCCCATTTTCAAAATGTAGTATAATGTTTCATGGATTGGAAAGTTTCTGATTTCAATGCAGCCGCAATTTTTATTAGCTAGCGTGTTTCTTCTTTCCATATAAGCAACCTGAAGATATATTCCGTAAGTGGTAACTTTTTATCAGTTATTAATTTTTTAAGTATTTACTATTGGTGTGTGATAATAAATCACTTCTCATTCAATGATGTCATACTATTAGTCAGTTATTCCATTCCATATCTATTGATTCAATATTCCTATATGTATTGCTTAATTATAAGTATAATGATTATTCTATGGTATCCGAAATTAAATATTTTCCTTCGAGTTCAATATCATTCTTTAAATCCCAATTTATTTTACAAGATCTACTGCATTATAATGAAAAATATTGGAGTAAAACCAATCCAAATACTTTTGATAGTATTTTTCCCTTTCATATAATACTTTTTTAATAAAGCTGCTTTAGCCATCGATATGAAAGAGGATTGAAATTGTAATCATTTGTATATCTTATCACCGTACATGCTTAATCTAATTTTTTATTGTTTGATTATTCACTCCTCATATGCTTCAGATTTCAGTTTAGAAAAACAAGAATAAATTTCAAATTTCAAAAACAAAAATTAAAAACTTAAAATCACATATTTTTAATAAAATATATTTTCAATAAAGTATGACGTATTTATATATAACAAAGCATAATATTCAGTGCCCTAAAATATTCCATGTTATTAATCTATGACAAATACAATTAACATTGTTTTATCATAACTTTTATAAAAAACTACAGTATTAAGATACTTAAATATATTTAATTTTAATCAATATATAAACAAAATAAACCAATAATTTTTAAACAATTCCTCGAATTTAAATGGTTTATGACAATTATAGTAGAAATTTTTAACCATAAAAATCTGCGATTGATATATATGTTACAATTCTTTCAAAACTTTTTAAATGCTTTTGCATGCTGTATCCAATTAAGAAATATTTAAAATGCGAAATAGAGAAATTTTTCCTGACAGCGTAATTATGTATTTGCATCTATATATACATTAACTTTCATCTTTGTATGCTTAAAGTAACCATGTTAAACGAAAATTCACTAATTCTCCTGATGTCTATGCCACAGGAATGAATAACAAAAGCAGAGTCGTAACAAATAGCTGGAGGGTCTGCTGCTGATGATCCAAGGGATTAATGATGGCTCTAATTTGATCTTTTCTTGTAAAAATGCTTCTGTTTCTGGATCGGAAACATCGACAACCAATTCTTCAGACAGATAAGGATTAAGGGATCTCTGATTAATTCTCTTTTTCCTTAATTTCCTAGAATTTCATTTTAATCCTTAAAATGCTTATAGATGGTTTTTTTTAAGCGGGGATAAAATATTATCTTAATGCTAAGATATTAGATAAAGTTCAATCCCAATTTTTCATCTTTATGTCAATTCTTTTTAATGAACTACGTTGTGTACAGTAAAATTTAATTTAAGTGTGTAAATTAATTATGTTTATAGAATAAGTCTTCCTCTGCAAATCTTAGATATAACCATATATTTATATTTAAACTGATTAGCTAGTTGTTCCTCTTGTGATTTCACAATTACTTTAGCATTAAAATATATTTTTTATTATGTGAAAATGTTTCAAAAAGCAGAGATTTCATTAATAATCATTTTATAATAATTTAACTATAAACGTTATCTGAAAATATGTTTATGCAATTTAGCTTTACATATTTTCTTGAAAATATAACAGATTTCATAATTTTTATGGAACTAAAAAAAATACAGATTTTTTAATATACATCTTTATTATTAATAAATATGCATTTTTTATACAATTTTTATAAAGATTTTTAATTTATTAATATACAGCTTTTCCGGAATGTATATAAAATTTATTTTAAAATTTCTCTATGTATAACTTCGAGCAAATTTATACAACTTCATTTACAATTAAAGTTAATAGTAATTATTATGCCATCCTACGAAAGAACTTATTTTATAAATTTATTTTCCTTAATATCCTATATTGTTTTCTATTCCTACCATGGAAAATAGATAATTTTGTAATATCGTGAATATATAAAAGCAAATTTAAATTCAATTCAAATTGCTTTTAGCCAAATCAAATCTTATGAATACTTTTCATGCATGCAAAACAGAAAAAAATATTTATTTTGGGAAGAAATTTTATTTTGACTATTTGAAAGCATTTTTTTAAATTATTTATTTAATTTAAATGAGTTACATTGGAATTATTTAACTTTCACATCATACATATTTCATAAATTATTTAGAAAAAAAAATCCATTTCACTGATGCAACATGTAGAACAATGCAAGTGTCATTTAAGCATTTAGACGTAAAAGGCAAGTTAAGAATATTAAAATCAGATATTTTAATTCCTTTTAATTTGTGGAGAAATTGATTTTTGAAATAGTTTTGCTAAAATAACAAATTTCTAGTTCAAAACAAAATTAAAGGAAAATTATGCTTTCATGTGTTAATGACGACTCATAAACTATTTAGTACAGATAATGCTATAAGTTGAATTTAAAACTTCTGTGTATTTACTAAGCAAATAATCTGTGACTTAAACTTTATAATGTAAGTAGTTTAGAAACATTGAACTTATATATTTATGAACAACTTGCTTTTCAAAATACTTCACTAAGTAAAACAATTTTATAGAGTCATTAATAGGAAAAATGAATAAAACTTGAATTTTATGATCAATTATTTATAGTTAAAGTTAATAAAGTATAGTGTAATGATTTCAATTAAAAACATTGAATGTTTAACTATACAACTGTCATATATTTTAAGAATGTTTTAACTGAGCATTATGTTAAATAACATTTTAAATTAATACATAGTATTAAATTTTAGAATTACAAAAAACATACATTTTTATTAATATATTTATTATACTTATTCATATACTATTATTGTATTATACTTTTTTTATTTGCACTTCCAATACATTTTGTATTGTATTTCAACTTCTTTTTCTGACAACAATATTATTGCATATGTTTCAGATGGACATTAAATATTTTAACAGTTTTAAATAATATCAACACTATTGAATAATTGTATTTAAAATTTCTATTCATATATTCTTTGCTTGTATAATTATAATTTAAGAAAGCTTTTTCGATCTTAAAACAAATATACAAGCTTAAGAGGGATCTTAGTAAAATGAACAGATGTCACGTAGAAAAGAAAAACATATTAATTGAACTAATTAACAAATCCATCTGAGTCCGTCCATTGGAAATATTTTCATTATTCTAAGCATAATGGATTAATTAATTTAAGAAAAATTCTTATCAAAGAAAGATTTTTCTCTAGAAATTCAGAATTCTTTTCCTATTTTGAAGATTCTTAGAACTCATTTGAATGCTGATTAAATCGGAACTTTGAAAATAAAAGAAAAGGACTGTAATTTTTAAAAAAATGTAGTTTAACTAACTTAGTTTGTTACTAAATATTTTTAAAAACCTGTGCAGTAAACTAATTTATTAACTGAACAACGTATTAATGTAAGTATATGGCATGGATTAATTAATTAATTAATTAAAAGTTTATATAAGTTTGCAAAGTAATTTTAACGTTGTTCATTTAAATCAAAAAGAACATTATGAACATTGCAAATAATTAAGCAGTACATTTTTAAAGAATTTTTCTAAATTTAGACTTCGATGTATACAAAAATCACTAATCGGGTGAATGTACACATATTTTAACAATGGTTTCCTAAGAAACATACCCCCTTGTTTTAAACACACACAATTTATGTAGGTAATTCATAAATACTATAATTTAAATTTAATGATAAATTTATTAATATCATTAAATGCATTAAATTTATTAATATTAGTAACATTAATTTATTAATAACATTAAATGAAAACTTTATCTTAAAAATGATAAATTCATCATAATAATGTAGTTAATTTATGTGACATTATTAGATTTGACGTTCAATCAAGTTCTAATATTATGTGTTATGATACCAAAGGAAAGATTATGTCATACTTTTCTGTGTACTCACTACTAATATTTCTATATTATCCAATTATTATTTATGTATTCTTCGACTGTAAGATATAGAGCAATTAATTAAGGTTGATTCAAATTTAATGTTATTTACTTTGAACTTGAATTTTACAGCATAACAAACATTTGAGATTTGAGCCATGTAATGTGGAATGTGAATTTTTTTGATACATTGAATATATTTATATTATTATATTCTTCGATTTTATGCACGTCATATTTATCATTTTTGAATACTAATGATTTAAATGACATGATATAAAACTTGGTTTTACCAATGAGTGAGTTAATATTCATGCCATGGTTCCCATAAATGGCAAATATTTCCTAAAAAATACTTCATAACATTTGCAGACAACTCTCAATAAGATTTTTAAACCAAATTATTCTATTTTTTATATTTATTGCTTCACAATATTCCTATATTATAATAAAGAAATTATTGACATTTTAGATTGTATATATGTATGTAAAGCTATCGCAATATTTTATGGACGTAAAACGCATTAAGTTATTTTGACAATATTTTTATCTTAAATGCATTATGTAAATTATTAGCTTACATTTTTCTTAATCAATAATTAAGTAAAGTTGAAGCTTGCATAATAACATAGATTCATTTCTAAATTTTCATAGTTTTTGAAAATTCATTAAAGAGATGAATATATTAAAAAAATGTAATTCAAAAACATTGGTTGAATTTTGCCACATTTTTTTACACTTATAGTCAAATAAACTCTGCATACGTTTTCAAATCAAATATAATTTAAAAAAGAACATTTGGTTCGTTCTCTCTATCTACATCAATTTTTTACTTATAGGCTTTCATAATGAATGAAAACTACAATTTTTTACATTTTTAGAGTGTTAAAATTTTAATTACATCAGTCAATTAATTTTTAATTAAAATTTTATAAGTTTAGTTATAAATATTCAGATTTAAATTGTGTCAAAAATTAAAATTTAATAAAACGTATGCTTTCGGTAAAATAAAAATAATTTTTCCTAAATTATTTCACACAAAGGATATGAGGATATTTCACTTATTAGATATAATATTCAACTTCAGTAAATCAGATTAGATTAAATAAATAATTGAAATTAGAAAAAAATTAATTTAATATAATTAGTTGAATGACTGTTTCAATTTTTTTGTTCCAATTCTGGAATGCTTTATTTGGAGACATCTAATTCGATAACTAATGAAATTTGTGATGTTGTTATAAGAAGCCCTGTGTTTTGTTACATTGGTGTAGTGGTAGCACTTTAAGCTTCCAGCACATGGATCCGAGCTGCTATCCATTTGCTTGGAAAGGTCGATTTAGACTTTCATTCCTTTTGTGGTTCGATAAAACAGAGTATCAACCATGCTTGGAAAGTAAACACTGAGTGTTTGGCATTAGGTCACCTAACCGGTACACATAACCATAAAGCCCTCGATCAAGGGGTACTGAAGGCCTTGGATACCTGATGGTTTGTCGTACTATGGAGTTTAGATTTTTTTTTATTTCTAGTAATTATTATACATGAGCTGCCCTGTAATTTGGCAGTAATAAATAGTTTTATAAATAGTTTAACAAATAATTTTATACATCGGTTAAATATTAAAATCCAGGTAAGAAATTTTCGTGGTTTAATTTTTGATTATTTGTAAGTAGTGACTACATGTAATAAATTTTTATACGTATAAATGATTTATTTTATATATAGTAAGGAAATTAGTTTAGAATAATAATTAGATTATAAGATTTTCTTTATTAAAGGAATTTTGTTTTAAATACTAAATACTCAATTAAGTATTTATAATTGAAATAAGCGCCGTTCATATCATTTAGTTGTTTTTTACGTTAGAAATCATATTCAGTGCAATTTTTCGTGTTCTATCTCATTTTTATAAGAGAAAAATTGCCTTAAAACCCATAAAAAGCATTATAATTTATCTAATCATTCTAAAACAAAAGGATAAAAATTAAATTATGCTTAGTAAAATCATTTTCTGCAATATTTTATCTCAAGGAAAGAACTTTCAGCATTTATCCTAACTGCAGATTATTCAAAATCCGAAATTTGATTGGCTCATGTCTTTTATCAGAAAATTCTCTATTCCTGGATAGTCTCCTCAAAGAATCCTTCTTTTCATCTCATTCCGGATTTTTTCCATGGAAACCTCAGATATGAAAATTAGATCTCAAAGAGCGGTCCTTCAATCAAGGGAAATTCTTATTCCGTTCCTTTTGTCCGACATTCCTTCGTCCACAGAACATTTCACGTGCATTTTTTTATCGTATAACTTATCCTTACAAAGAAGTTCCCTCTCTAGAGGAAATGAAAGATTGTATAGATTTTTTTGTCTTTAGTTTCTGAGAATAAATTGGATGTATTAGCCATTTTTGGATGGTTATATGTTAAGCTTGATTTCTTGTTTTATTTGTATTCGTACGAAAAGAGTATTTTTTCCCAAATAATATGCACTTGATATTACTATAACTAATAATTAATATACTATACCTATCAATTTCGAATTTTAAATTAACTCAGATAATTTCTAAAATATTTCTGTTTATAAGTTCCCTGATATTATATCTAATATTTTTGTATCATTGGAAATCATTCGCTTTTTAAATAAATCAATTTCTTATTTTTTAAGCTAAAAATAATTTACTCAAAATGGTGAATAAAGAAAACATATTTAATGAAAAAGAAGATGTTCATTTTTAATACATACTAAATAAATATGTATTCTAAACTTGCATTTGATAAAATAACAATACCTTTTAAAATTAAATTTTTCATTGTGACAATTAATTTATTTTTTTATTATTATTTTTTTTTATTAATTTTTGCTTTATTTATCTGATAAAAATTATACTAAACATTACATGCATATTCAAATATATGGCTAAAATTATTAAGATATTTTATAAAATTATTTCTCTAAAAGTATTTTTCCCTTGCCCCCATACCCAAAATATCTGAGTTTGTTTTTTCTCAACAGCAAAATTATTTTTCTTTCAGTAACTTCAGCATTTATGAAGATAAAAATGAGAATGTGAATATCAATTGAATGTTTTGTTTTAAAGGCAGAACTTGTGTGCTTAAATTGCGTTCAATTGTATTCAAAAAGTAATTATCATAATAGGACTCTTGAAAACACGTGCATATTTGTACATATTTATTATCTTCTCTTTACTCTTGTGGGACATTCTTATAAAGGTAAAACTTGTAGTCGACGTTAATGCTATTTTATATACGCTTGAACAATTGGAAATTTTCCTTTTTCTTACCTTTGAGAACACAGTTGTATCATTGGTAATGGAAAGACAAATCTATTAGCTAAGCAAGTCATCTTTTGTATTATTTATCTTGTATTGTCTTTTCGAAAATCATACTCGAAACATGTTATTCTAGAAATCGTGATTGATAAGAATATTGAATATTCTGCATACTTAACAGAAATGTGGACTAAAAGTTTTTTCCAACAATTTTGCAGTGTCTGAAATGTAAATACTTCTCACTGGATTTCAACCTGATTCAAGTATTAACTGCTCAAAGGAATTTCTGAAACAGTTTATTTCATTTAAATTTTGTAGGGTGTGCAGTTTGTGCTTATGGCGACGCTGTGGGAGATTTTGAACAAATTTTGCTGCACTGCAGCTTGCATACGTGCTCCAGTATCGTTTTTAGAACTGATTTAAGCCTTTCTCCATATGGTGACCCTCAGTGTTTTCTAATCTTAGGGAGAGTATTGAAACAATGGCTTCTTTACAGAAATATATTTGCCCTTTAAACTTTTCATTCTTTTGTTGATACTATGTCTTAATGTAAAACTTAAAAATATTTTTAGTAAGAAACAAAGCATTTTTTTACTATGTAGGTTCTGAATAAAAATTTAAAATCTGAGAAACATTATACTAATTACCATAACATTTGTAGCCTGGGTTCTCAAGGCAAATGTCCAATGTTGTATCCTTGGGATGTGCAAAATCGAATCAGCCTTTTTTCCCTTCAGTGTGTCAATAAAACTGAGGTTCTAAGCATGTTGAAAACACTGGTATTTTGCGTTAGTCTAAAAACCTAACTAAAGTATTTCCTTCGCCACCCAGAGATCTCAGTCATGAAAGTAGACACGAGCATTGTAGGCCTTGGTAATATGTGGTCAGTCATGCTTCTGATTTTAAGTTTAGAATACTAACGTTACAAAAACTTTCATTTGTAGGAAATACATGGAACACCATACTTTCATTAAAATATTTCTAAAACTAAGATAACAAATTAAAATTACTTTTTAGCAAGAGCGGAAGTTTTATTGATACTTTATTTATTTAAATTTAATTTGAAAATATTTGTTCTTGTGATTCACTTTAGAACTTGTTACACTTTTGGATCAGTATTCTGATTTTATGAAATTCGTTTGGGATTTGTTGGACGGTGAACTTCAGAATTTTAATTCACACATTGATTATATAATAATAAGAATAATGTACAATAATACAAACTAGAAGTAATTAACTTTTAAATTTAGCAAACAATTTTAAAATAATTTAAATTTTTTGCTTCATTTGAAACGAAATTAATCAAACTGCAAATCAGAATATATATATATTTATTTATTTTTATTTATTTTATTTTATTTTATTTTATTTTGTAAAAAGCGCACATTAAAATTTTACTTCATAGCTTATATGTCACTTTTATTTTAATTTAAATTTTAGTTATATTTTATTTCTCTAAATATTTTTAAATATTTAACTCCATTTAAGTCAGTCCACTAAACAAGTTTTAATGAGAAACTTATATATCATTCGGAACAATAAAGACTAAATTTTCGCCTTTAATTAAACTTCGTAAAAATGAATTTTGTGCATTTATATACTTGATTTCAGTTTGAGGTTCGATTTTCTTAATGTATAAAACTAACTTGGAATCGCATTAGATTATTCTATATTGTAGATGTTTCTGTCTTTCTATCATAAAAAGTACGGAAATTAATGAATTTATTTGGATGCATAACACTGGTTTAAAAAAATGTAAAGATGTTATATAAAAGATATAATGAACGCAAAAGAATAAAAGGAATTTTTTATTAACTTTTAATTTCTGATTATTCAAATTTAAAAACACAATTATCCTGATTCCTTTAAGAATATCGATTCATAAATGTTTCTTCCAAATTTATTGTCTAAACAATTTTCCTTAAGCAACTACATAAATGATGATACATTGCAAGTTAACTTGAAATTGATCTAATATTCAAAAGTAATTCCATGACAATCGCTATAAACGATACTTACAGTAGTAATAGTTTTCTAAATGAAATTCATTAAAATTAATATGTAATATAATTTTGCTCAACTACCTTCCCTAAACTACCTCCCTATTTTGCAAATATGAAAATTTTAATGCTTCTATTTGTTCCAAAACAAAAATGATTTTAAAAACAATCAAAATTAATATTGCTTATTTTATCAAAACTATCTATTTTAATTTGTGACAAAATTTTACATCATGCAAGTATTTCCTTGAAGTTTCATATTTAAGATTAAACAGCATACATTGAAGTTCAATAAATATTACTATTAAAAATAATTATCATTTAAGTATTTATTGTATAAATTAAGTTTGAAAATTATAAAAATTGTTCAATAAAAAACCATAATAAAAGAGTGTACATTTTATATCCTATATTATTTAAATGATTTATTTTTTTTTTTTAATTTCGTTTTTCATTTCGAAAAGAAATAGGGAGCTGTTGAGTGACACAGCATTTGCATACTTATTAAGTTCTTGAGAAAGAACTTTCAAAATAAGCTTGCAATTTTGTGCAGATGATGTATTAAGGCACTGCTGAGTGTCAATGAACTTTTTCATCAGTATTACTGAAAAAAAAAGAGGAAGAGTTGCTCTTGTGCATTACATAACAAATGATGACATCAAGAGGAATAACGTGTTACTGATTAGGTCTTTATCGATAGTTGAGAAAATATACTTTCTTTAATACTTTTTAGGCACGTATAAGTGCGTGACATAAAATGGCAATTTTGTTCTTTTTTTTCCTTTGGTATTTTTATTACTCAAGCTCTTTTACAAGCTCACGAAAGCTCCCAACAAAACTTTTTGTGAACTTTCACATATCCAAGTATGATATTTCTTATAACATAAATTATTTATATTTTATTCGACAAAGTTACTATATATATATATATATATATATATATATATATATATATATATATAT
>JAPDSC010137106.1:61172-91639 GCA_026290005.1 Latrodectus geometricus
TATATATATATATATATATATATATATATATATATATATATATATATGTAAATATATGATGTAAAACTTGAAGAGCAATAAAAATCAAAAACAATATTCAATATTAAGAAGAAAATATAGAATTCAACACAAATAAGACAAAATTAAGAAAAATTATGAAATACAAATTGAGAAAAGTCATGCAGACCACATATTCATCAGGAGGGAGGTGAACAACTTTTTAGCAAGATAACGGGATTGTAGTAAATAGAATAAATAATAATAAAATGAAAAAAAAACATACTTGCATATTAATTATATTGATAATTTAATTTTTGAATATAAAAAAGCATATAACTCTATTAACTTAATACAAAATTGTTAAAATAAAAAAAAATAAAATAAAAAAATAGAATTTCTTAAAATGCTCAAGGAGTAGTGATAGATGTTGAATAAAATTCTGATAAGTATTAATGAATTTAAAAAAATAATTTTTTTCAATTAAAATAAGACTTTGATGGTAATGAGTTTTAAATGTATTATAAACTGTAATTATTAAAGATATTTGAGAAAAAACAAAATTGTATATGGAATCCTTAAATTTATCATGAATGATATCCATTGTGTCAGCATTATTTTTATGATAGTTGTTTATTTCTATTTACATTGATTTAGATATAATTTCTCTGAAATGAATATAAATTATCAATTATGATTTTCACTTGTTTCTGCAAGACTTTTATCTCATATTATGTTAACTTTATATTTAAATCAACGATATAATTTGTATCATTAAAAATATGTATTTAGGCATATTTTTCTTGATGAATGAAATTTATAAAATTTAATCAAAGTTAATTCAGCCTTAAAACCTATTAATTGGATGATAAAAGTAAGCCCTGAGCATGCTTGAAAAGTAAACATTAGGGGCTTTGCTTTGGTTCAAATCGGATTACGTGCTTTTCCCTCAATGTTCTTCCATTATGAAAACAGATTAGGATACTGCAGGCCTTAGCCTAATGGAAGCTATTGTCACTTTTGGTTTTTACATACTTATGATATCCGTTGATGATACGTTACTTCTATTCTTTCAAATGAAACAGGAAAACTATGCCATTTAATAAACAACACTGCAACTCTCTGAGGAATAAAAAAAATAATAATGATAGTAAAATACGTTAAGGAAAGAGAGACACTTACACAAAATATCTAAAATGTAATAATTAATATTTTATATGTACAGTAGTACTACGGTATATAGTGAAGTAGTATTCAATGTATGAATTCTACTTCACTATATAACGTAGTAGTATAACTATAAAACGCAATGTAGAAAAACACACTTTTTTATTTATAAGAGATATCTTGAATTCATTGCCATTTTGTACCTATAAATATTTATCTTTGAGACAAAAAAAACGAATTAATCTGCTAAACCTGAACCAGACCTTTATTTTAATCTAGAGAAAATACTTTATTCACCGTTTCTGTTTTTATTATGAAATTATTTAGATTATTTTTAGAAATGACTTTGGAAAACAATAGAAATGTATAGAATAAGCCACAAATATATCATTCTTATTTATGTATCATAACAAAGTATGATATATTTATAAACGCATTTTTATTTTAAAAGAAGTCAATTTCTATTTGGAATAAAGTTAAATTGGATACAAATTCACATTACTTTTTCAGCCTATTTTTCAACTAAAATTTCATCCCAACAGCATAAGACTATTTGCTTTATACTTCATCGTTATATAGTGCTTGAATTAAATATTTATATTTGTGTACTTGGATAGTAAATAAACTTTTATAATATTATATTTAATGTAAAAAATGTGACAGACAATCACTTTTTATATTAAACACTTTAACAAAGAGAATAAGTTCCTTCCGAACAATTTCTTAAGATATATTTGTTTAAGTCCTTAAACAAATTTGCATACTGAAGAGACTACACAATGACATTTGCAAATGTCACATATTACAAAAAAAATTTCAAATTGAAGTAATTAACAAATCCATTTGCTTCTTAAACATCAAAAATATTTCCGTTGCTCTTAGCAAAATAGATTAACTAATTTTGAAAAATTATTTTTCAACCGAAACAATTCTAGGATATTTAAATATTCGCTTCTTTCTTGGAATTTTCTTAGAGCTCATTTGAATGCTGATTACAATCCAGGCTTTGAAAGAGTAAAAAAAAAATAGGTTAAGACGAAAGAATTGAGCCTTTTAGAACAACTTTAGCATCAAGCCCTTTCAGAAATTTGAAAGAGTAATTAATTAACTGAAGGGTACGCTTATTGATGAAGATAAAACAAATCGATTTATTGATCCCTCCTAAATACTAGGTGAATAAAAGAACACTTGAATAATATTCTTCAATATGTGTTACACAACAACGCTTCAGTTTTTAAATTTACAAACTGCAGAAGCTGATTAGACTAAATAAAAATCACTTACTTCTATTTAAGCATTGTGGATTGTTAATAAAGCTTGTATAACTTAAAATCATATAAATGATTTTTAAATTATGCTTTTTGTAATAAAAAGAAAATATGTTTTTTTTTAAATCATAAATGTTTTAATATTGAAACATGTTTTTATAAATGAAATAAATAACTTATATGCAAATAATTAATATTTAATTAATTATTTATATAAAAAACCAAAACAAAATTTTAAATTACACTTTACTTAAGATGATAAATAAACATTTTTGATGAATCATGTCAGACTTAATATTACTTAATATTTAAATTTGCATAACAAAGCATCTAAAATAAAAAATGAATTATAATGACAATTTTTGATAATATTTCAAATAATATATCTGTTATTAATTAAGGGAAGTAAGACGTTGTCGACATTGAGAAATTTGGATATTTTGTACCTAACGGAAGTGTGTATTAAGGCTAGTATATATAATTTATGAGTTAAAGTATAGCATTTATGGAAAGTACTAGCTATAAGCTTTCTAGAAAAATCAAATTTAAATAGAAACATGCATATATTTAATTTTTATGACTTTTTGAAAATATTGCATTCATTACAGTTTTTTTAAAAGTAGGTTACCTTAAGGTACGCTTAAAATAAATTCTTGATGCAAATTTCACACAAAATTTGCATACATTTATTAAAAAATGTTTAAAGAATTAAACAAAGTAATTTATTTTGCAATATATGCATAATAACTTATACAAGAGCAAAATATGTTAAACGTTTCGAAAATTTTTCAAAAATTCAAAAAATTTTCACAAAAACTTTTTCCATAAAAATTATTTTTTTGGCAAAAAGCAAATTTTAAACACTTTACTACATGCACATAAAGTTCACACATAAGCACAAAAAATTTTAGAAGATTTGATGCATTAGTTTTTTTTACGAGCGTACCTATGTAATAAAAACATGCAATTTGAGAAAATCTCAAAAAACAAAAAAAATGTACTAAATTCTTATTTTAAACAAAAATTAAAACTTCCCGGGACCATAATCTGAATCCATATTAGCCTCCAATGCCTCCCTCTTTCTTTTTTCTTGCCTTTTCAGTGATCTTGCATCTTTATTCATTTTTTTTGATGAGATGTTCAGCTTTTCGAACACGTATGCGATCGATTTCTTGCAGTGCGTCACACATATTTTTACCAGGAATAATACCCAGCTCCTTCAGCACCAAGGTTCGGCTGAGAACCCCTTCATTAAAACAGATGACTGCATCCATTACTCCGAGTTCTAAGGTTTCTTTTCCCACAAAAGTGTTCTTGGGAATCCTTTCCCACACACAGTTGTTGAAGGACTCATTGCAATTTTGTGTGCCTCCATGGAGGCATTTCTTCAACAGCTCTTTTGACGACAGGTCACGGAAGATTTTTTTGATAGCCAAGAGCACTGCTTCCGGCAATGAATGCTCATGGACATAATTTCCTCCTTGAGCAACACTCTTGTTATATTTACACCAACTCTCTTCCCCAGTAGGACATAGAGCGTGCTGAGGATTTCTGTCTGTTGAGAGTTTATGAAAATATATAGCCTAAACAGCTTTTGCCATTTCATCTACAGAGGATTTAGCATTGCGACGGATAGCGAGACCATAGTACTTCTGCAAAAGTAAAATCTCAGCATCAGTTAGCCGGCCTCGCCCAGAAATTGCCTTGCCGTCTGAGAGTTTCATCCCTTTGAATTTATTCTTCAAGGCTTTCAATCGTGAGCCCATTCTCTTCTGAACGTGGCCCACACACTCTAACTTTTCAACATCTGTGTCACCATACACTTTTGCTTGTTTGATTTTCAAGAATCCCTTTGAGTCGCCATCTCCTAAATATTTGGTATAGCGCACATTTCTCGAAGATATGGAACGATTGAAAATGCGAAAGACACCCTCTGTCTCCATGCCACCGCTTGGACCTTCGTAGTTCTTCTGGCAATCTTCGCAGCTCTTTTCACTTTTCTTGCATTTGAAGCAATACTTCGACAAGCATTCAAAGTCTATCACCTTTCCGGTATCCACACAAATAGCTGTCACAACCCCGTTGAGTGAAGTGTGGCCTCTCTTTTGCCACGAGCCATCCACAGATACAGCAATATCTCTGACATTATCATTAGCTTCAACAGCATTACTTACAGCAATGTCCATAGACTTTTTACAGACAACTGTCAATCCATTTTTTAAGCTGTCATTGAGCCTCACAAATTTTTGTGGAGGAGGAGGTAGGTTCAAGATGGCACAAAGAGTTTGTGCAGCATTTCTGCCTTTCCCTATGCAACGCATTGCATATGCCAGTCTAATGTTTATGTCATATCCTAAACTAGATATGAGGGATGTGCATGTTGTGGAAGAGTTTTGACAGACTTTGCAGTGAATGTTTATAAAAGAGGCAAGACCTCTGCGGCTATGTAACTCTTCATTTACAATGAAAGACTCCGATGAATTGCACTGTTTACACACGAAGATGTCGTTAATCAGACTGTTTAGAACTTTAACACTAATAATAATATTTACATCTTGAGTTGAATTATTTTCAAAGTCATCATTCATTACAAAAGAATTTTCCAGCTTTTGTTTTGAAGCACTCTCAGCTTCAGGTACACTGCTTTGATCATACTTCGTAGTATGTTGATTCTGATGTCTCTTCCTACTGTTGAAACTTCTCCTTCGAGGCATGATAAACAACAATTGATAAGAATTTAAACTCAAGCAGAGTTATAGAATTAATTATAATAATTAATCAGCAGATTAAAAAATGAAGCAGCATAAATCGAACTAATAATCACAAGGCAAATCATAAAGTAAACACAAACAACGGAGCAAGCAATGTGAACAAATCATTCACACAGCTTGGAATTTTTGTTATCTTTAAATGTTAATGCCAGATTCAGAAAAAAAAATAACGGAGGTTATACAAATGATCATTTATTCACTACTTTTCTGTTGAATTGGTACTGCAATGGTCATATTTGAAACCGAAACTTTTCTGCAAGGGGGCGTGGCACTGTTTGTGTACATTTTATTTTCGATTATTTAAACCATTAAAAAACATCAAATAAATGAGTGTTATACATTTTTAGATTCAGAAAAGTATACTTTATTTAAAATAACTAAAATTGAAAAATTGATTTTTTGAAGTTTAATCAGGTCTTACTTCCCTTAAAATGAACTGTGTGTAAGTAGATAAAAAATTCATTCGTCACAATGCCCTTTTTTTAAAAAAATTACCATAAATTTATACTGTTAAATCAATAGAAATGTAATAACTTTTTTAAAAGTAATAGAGATTTATTAAGATTATTTAAGCATTGTGGACAGAGTATTTATTTAGATTAAATGCATGGTTTTCAGTTAGAAAGTTTGCACACTTTCTCCACTGTAAATATTACTCTTGGGCGTCATTTGCAAATTAATTTCATTTTGAAAGTTTTCTTGATGGGCACATAACATGTATTTATAATGTATTCATATATAAAATTGTAAAAAATAATATAAACCTTTTTAGAGCAATTAAAATATTAATTTCCGCTGCATTTACCTTATGATACTTTAAGAAATCAATGGTGACAATCTGCTGGATACAAGGATATCCATCAGAAACAACATCGAATATGGATTAAATTATCCAATCAAAACTGAGAAAGTCATTAGAAATTTAAATATATGATTAAAGAAAACATATTTAATTAGTACTTTCACTCAATTTTGGAATACAAGATATCTTGATTATTAATGAATGCATTGTTTGAACTCCAAATTATTATATGAAACTCAGTAAAACTACTAATTGCTTTTTTGAACGGCGTAAAAAAATTTTAAATGTTTCTAAAAGGTGTCTTTTCCAAGAGATCTCTAAAAAATTAGGAACTTTAAGATTATTACATGCTCAACGTTTCCAATTTTTCAATAATGTGAGTGAGTGAGCATTAATATACTTCTCTGCATTAAGTCATAACTATAGTTCTGCCTGATGGTAATCTCCATATTAAGATGCAGGGACACCAAGCAAAAAATCCCCAAAATACTTTTGTCTTGCCTCTCATAAAAATATCATTTCACTTGAAAGGTGTTGTGACTTTTTATTATTTAACGTGTCTCTATAAACTTTAGGGAACATGACCGATCAACGGTTAGTTGCGATTTAAACTTACTACTTTCTGACGAAGCAAACAATGTCCAAACATAGCCATTGAGCCCTTTCAGCAAAACAGTCAACTTGTTTGCTAAATTAAAAACTAACTTATTTAAAATGCGTAAATTATCTTAAATCATAATACCTTTAATGAGCAAATATTTTTTTTTATATCGTTATCCAATATAATTGAATATTGCTGTAAAATTATTAGCATTTAAATTAATCAATTTATGTTTGTAAAATATATTTTTAACTTAAAATATCAGATAATGTAAATTTTTATTTTTTCAAAAGCAATAAATTTGTGCCTAAGAAAAATGCATTTTCTAGTAAGATTTTTAATTTATAAAGATACTCTAAGGCTGAGAGAGAGAGAGAATTTTCACTTAAGCCAATAGGGGTATATAATACAACTAATTTATTTTTGAGAAATTTTTGATATTGGTATTTTAAGATTTTAAAATTCACTTTAAGGATGATCTATAAATTTTGCTGATTTCAAGTTTTTCACATACAATATAAGCAAATACAATATTTATTGAAAGCAAGTACATTACCAATTTTTTCTATATTGCTGTTAACAAAATTCATATATTGCTGTTATGTAAATTTTGTTAATTAACAAAACATATAATGCTGTTAACAAAATTCAGGAAACTTAGCTACTTACTGTGCCTAAATAAACATGTTGTTTTTAAGCAATTTAAGAAAAAAAAACCGCAGACAGAAAAAATTACTTAGAATAATACATGCATTAATTTTTTAAGTTTGTCCTTATTAATGGTGTTGCATATTGTTTTTCTAAGAACAATCAGACATAAATATAACAAACACACAATTTTAAGCTTAAAGTAATGAAACAGTCTGCTAAACCAATATTTTTCAGTGTTTCCATCAATTATTTTTCGACACGGGAAAATGCTCTGAAGTTCTTATAAAAGATTTTGTAAGTTCTTAAAGTCTCTATCACCTAATCAGTGCACAAATTCTTATATTTCATGGGAAAACTTAAAATTTGTACTATTTGATATTATTACCAACATTTTTAAATTGTTCTTTTTAATAGGTAAAAAAGGATTATTAAAAATACCAATCTGACTGGTAACTTTTTTCATTTAGGCACATTGTTTGAAAAATAAACGTCAATATTTGTAAATATCAATAATTCCACTCTCGCGTGAGATCAATCTGTAAACGAATATCTTACTTAATTTCAAAGAAATATTATAAGTAACGAATTCTCAGATATAATTCAGATTTAAGAATCTGATTAATTCATTTCTGTATAACTTATTCACTGGAAAAATTCGTTTTTATGCAGTTTATAACAGTTAAGTTCAGTTACGTAACATATGAAATATAAAACTATTTTAAATAATATAATTTTAATATGGCATACATTTCGATATGCTTAATACTATCTACCGCTAATGTTTTTGCTTATGAATATTTAGATTTAGCCCATATATGCAAGATTTGCGGTGTGGTTCACATCGTGAAATTGCAAACCATCTAAATTTGTAAAGGAGAAATAGTAAGTAGCAATTATATTCTTATCACACATGCATTAAAAAAAACTTAATAATAAGGATAATTTTTCTGAATTTCACCGTTATAATTTTGTCCTTGAATATTTTGAGAAACATTGAAAATAGCACACCAAGAATGAAGAAAAGATACAAGCTCGAAACTTTGCAATACATATTATAATGACATATAATACTGGTCCAAGTTTGGAGCCAGTGCGGATAACCACACACCCATCAGTAGTGCAGTAATCAGGAAGTGCGCTCTATATAAACCGGGACAAACTGAAAGATCCAGAAACCTGACGATCACATGGTGATGTTAAGAGGACTTCAGTAAGTAAAGAATGTCAGGGAAATGTCTAAGAAGTCATTTCGGGCAGGTGAGAGGAGCGAAAGATCGTGATACCATCTCCAGTGGTTTCCTCATACCTTAATCAAATTAGTTAAATTTCTAATTGAAAAAAGTAAAATAATGACTGAAAAATGTATCAAATGAATCAGACTTGAATTTAAGGAAAAGATTTAATATATTTCTTTTCCGAATATCTTTCCACTCTTAATGTATAATTTTTATCTCTAAAAAAAGCATTTTAACATAAGCTTTTTCTATTTCAAAAAATGTTTTTAATTTAAAATTTTTTTTAAAAAGTCCAATGGTTAAATTTTAAAGAAATAATTTAAAAATTTAAATATGAAAAACTTTGATTGTATTAATATTCTGAAGTTACAATAAATAACTTCAGATTTTTTAACTTTACTGATTCCTTCTTTCAATCATAATAGTAATAGAAAGCACGTGAACGAGTTCAATTCTTAAGTGCAAATGAGATTTACAAATAAAAATTACAGTTTCTTTGATGATTCATTTTTTATATTACCTTATTGATAGCTCATGAATTTGTATTGTTTCTTGTTTACTCAGTATGGTTTATATTTTAACTCATGAGTATCGTTAAATAACTTTTAATTTAATTTTTATATCTTATTATAATCAGGTAAAGTTAATCTTAAGAAAAAATTGGATTTCAATTTATTTTTCTAGTTGAATCTATTCTAAGTACGCTTCATGTCTTACTTAAAACTTTAATAACATTTTTTAAATTTTTTAATAAATTTTAGATTATATTTTTTGTAAAGATCTCATTGAAATTCAAGTTAAGTGTAATTTTTATATTTTTGATGATTTAATTATTTTTATTTTTTCCGTCAATTTTATAACATTTATATTTAATTGAATTTAATGATTACTATAAAATGTAAGTTTCTACTCTCGCAATTTTTTATCATTAATTTAGTCTACTACACTCCACTGCATAGATATCAATTCTATGTTTCCGAATTTCCACAATCTTAATCTATATCAATTAACATCCTTCCTGTGGCTTACTCGCCTCAAATTCAGATTTTTCTCAATGCTAAACACATATTTCTCTAGGCCGTGTAATGAAGTCTCAATCCTTACATAAACCATCTAGTAGCTGTTCTTTCTTTTTGGAGTTTGTTCTTAAACTATGTACAAATGTATAATAACTCAGTTGAAATTATTTATTAAATGTCCTAAAATATTAAATAAACAAGAAGAAACTATCTGCTACCCTAACACTTCTAAATTAAATAATCATTGTTAGTAAGCTTCAATTTACAGTATTTTTGTTCTTATTGAAATGCAAATTACAACCAGCAATAATAGTTGAAAGTTTAGTTTGTCTTTTTCTAAATTGTAAATATAGTATAAAATTTTGTATCCAATCGTTTTAATATAAATAGAAACGATTACATACATTATTAACAACTGAATACATTTAAACAAAAAATATCAATAAAGCAAAGGCTGTTTTATTTTTATTTAGAATTAAATTTAATCAACACAGTCTTCAATATACAAAAGAAAAAATCTGATTCGTGTGATCTTTCAAATTCACTTTAAAATGAATGATTCCCCTAGAATCATAACAAAAAATTAATATATTTAATGTAATTAAATTGAAATTATGCATCTGCTTAAAACTATTTGTATTTGTTAGCATTAGATATAGTAAAAAAATAGAAATTATTTCCTTAATAAATTCTCCAATAAAGTTTATTGAGTCATTATTACACTGTAAACAAACAAAAATTAGAATGAAAGGTGAAATAAGCTGAAGTAAAGATTTTATTTTAAATAAATTTATCTTATCGTTATAAAACCATCTAGACATAAACTAATATAATTTAGAAAATTATGCACTATGCAATTTTCTTTACAGAAGAAGAAAGTTTAATTTGTAATCATAATATTTCTTATTTAAAATGGAAATAATGGATATTATTTTATTTAACGTTAAAAACATTTTATTTATAAAATGTACTAACAATGCACTCAATTCTTTACCAAAAAGAAATAAATTGGTCAAAATGTATAGTTAGGAAATACATTGTACAAAAATTTGTATCTGTAACATATATTAAAATTTAATTAAATTCTTTGGGTAATTAGTTACTATCTGGATAATAGGATTTGTTGTCTAAAAATGAACTTAAGGAAAGGAAATAAATGTGAAAATTTTAAGTATAAGTTTGAAATAATTTTTTTTAACAATTGAAGCAAACATTACGTATACATGAAGCATAATCTGAAATATAAAATGCAAATATAAAATATGCCAATCTTCGATAAAAGTCAATAAAAATAAAACATTTGAAAATTATATGTATTAACAGGAAACTCAGGGATTTTTGTTGTAACCCAGTTGATTATATAGAGTTTCGATTGTTTTTCATTGTTAGATCCGGGGTTTGTCAATTTTTAAAAATAACAAAGAAAAGGAAAAATAAAATATTCAATATTAAGTTATTGAAATATCCACTTTTGACAGACTTCAAGTTTACTCTTCAACAGTGCTGATAAAATTTAATCTCAAATTCTTTTATCAAAGATTGGTAGAGACGAAAGTATGCTGGTAAATAGAAGGGAGAATATTTTTGTTTTCATATTATTCAGTCCAACACATTTTCCATACATCTTTCACAGATTGATTTTACATTCATCTCACAGTCAATAAGTCACACAAGAGTGTTCTATTAAATAATTTGAGTCAATCTGAAAACACAATGCATCTTTCTTGGGCAAATTTAATTCCATTTTTAGAGTGTAATTCACGGTTAAGAAGATCTCTCTATTCCTGGAAATGTAAATAAGAATACATGTTTATTATCAAACATTAATAAACATAATTGTTTATAATTTGCATGGTTTTTCTTTCCTTTACGAATGCCTAGTTATCAACAATTTAATTTTGTATTGTAAATGGGCTAGTTGTCATCAGAATTATAAAAGTCTGAACTGAATGTACTATACCCAAGATATAATACAGTACCAGTGAATAAAAATGAATAATTTATTAACAAACCTCATATTTTTAGCCAAGAAGGAAATTATTTATTTTTGTCGTAATGAGATTTTACAAGAAAATACTTGTGAATGAATCAGCGTTTCAAGTTACTTTTATCAACAATTTCCATTACTATACTACAAAGAAAAACACTAAGTGTTTTCGACTAAATTCTAGTCTTTTATGATGATTTTATAAAAAAAGAAATTTTTTGAAAATAGGGAGTTTTTTTACTGCTGATGCATTTAATTAATATAGTACACGGAAGAAGAAGGGTTTGGGAAAAATAAGTTATTAAAGTAATATTTGATCAGAGAAAACTCGCATAAATAAGACATATGTTCCAGAAAATTTAGATGCTCCTTAGAGTTTCTTATATCTATGTTCATAAAAATGAATAATTGAATATAAATAAATTTCTTTAGAGAGGTTAAAAAATTAGCATTCAGAATGATGCATAAATAATAAAAAGAAGATGCTAAACTCAAGAACGTTTTGAATTATTATCTCACACAAAATCACAAACGAAGGGAATATTTCAAAATAATTTTAAAATATATTAATAAGAGACAAATGATTTCTAAATATTAAATACAATAAAAAAATAAAAAGAAGCATTTGTTATAAAACTTTTTTTTCTTAAAAATTAAAAAACAATAACTGATGAATAATAAAGATGATATCAACGACTTTAATTTCACTTACAAATTATAAATTTATTTTTCATACGGGTATAATTAGAAATATTTCTATTCCATGTAATTAAACAAAAAAAATACAAAAATACTATCTCTTATTTCCTATTTTTTCTGAAGCAAAAGCTTGGAGGAAAAATTAATCAAAAAATATTTTTTCTTTAATTGTAGGAATACTTCATTTTCGTTTTCTATGACATTTCATGTACAGAAATGTCTCTAATATTTTTTTAAGAAACGTTTTCTAACTGAAATAATTTCACTTCAGTAAATTAAAACACTTATTTTTCTGTTAATCTTCTTATTTAAAAAATGATTTGCAAGAGCAGTTAGAAAATTATGCTTTTTAAATTTATGACAACTCCTTAAACTATAATCTTTTTCACGAAGCAGCTTACAATCGTTTGTTGGTTGTTCAATTTTCTACTCTATATTTTTAATATCTCAACTTTAACAAAGCATTTTTAAGATAATATTGAGCATGTAATATTTAACATAATTTGAGTTTCAATTCTTACATATAGCCACATTTTTTATCGTGTAGGGAGAGTATAAAACATTTCCTTAGATAATCAATTGTAAAACCTGATTGTATGTATATATATATATATATATATAATAAGTCATAAGTTCATACACTTTTCTAATAGTAAAACTTACTACTCGAAACAATTAACTGGCAATCTTAGTCTTTCATAAAGTAACAGTATAAGCATTTTTTTTTTTTTTTTGCATAAATGGAAGAAGATAGTCATAAAAGCAAATTTTTCTCATTTTCCAAACATTCCATTATGTACATTTTGAGTTTTACATCGAAGACGACGCAGCAACTAATATATTTGTTTTTTAACTTAATGCAGGACAAAGCGGTAAATAATAATCGGCAAAATTAGAAAGTGCGTTATTTTGATGAAGGCAATCTTTCAATGAAGATATATAACAGAACTGAAATCTTGTATATTTGTTTGCTGGTTATACAATCCTATGTAGAAGTTATTGAGTTTCACAGTCTAATTACCAGCATGTGTATTTTTCAGACTGAAAATGAAGGTCGAAGATCAGAAAAATGCCAATCTATGAAAAAACTCCCAATGAAGATCGATAAGTTATGCTAATTGCTTGGAGACACCGAAATATAATGCCATTCTTCTTTAATAATATTTTCGCTCGGCTACTGGTACTAAGGTTTGATAAAAACTTCTCAGACCACCTTAGCGAAATAGGGCTCTATGATCATTGATTATGTTATCATACACACATAACAAGAAGGAGGGACTCTTTTCTATACCTAAAGGTTATCATGTTAAGTCCATTCTTCACATCCAGTAGAACGACATCCCACATTAATAGTAGGACACTCGCAGAGAAACGTTAACATTTCCCGCCCATCAGAGGCTTCCCGCACGACAGCCCTGATCCATTCAATACCATGGTGGGGTTTGTAAGCCAGTAATGATCTACGCAGTAGATCATTGTAGCACAGTTCAGTTTCAGGTGTTAAGTTTGTCTAGACTAATAAATTTAACTGAATACTTAAAATATCTGAAATAATGAATTATAGAATAAGTAACAAGTAGAAGTATAAAATGGGAGCAAATATAACAAAGAGACGTAATGGGACAAATGACGATGAGTGTTACGTTAACAGCTAGCCATCGTTATGCCCGCAAGGAGTGAAAAATAGACCATGTAAAATAAAAGAGCAACAAATGATTCAATATTCTTTTCTCCCTGACGAGTTCTCTTGAATTATTACTGTCGGATGTCTTTCTCAATTTTAACTTCTGAAAATAAAGCAATCACATATGCACATACAAAAAATAAACTAAACAACGTAAATAACGTAACAGGGCATACTTTTAAATGAAAGTCATTTAACGTGATTTCTAGATGATATTCAGTAAGTTATTTATACACGGTATTATTCAAATGAATGTTATAAAAGTGTGTAATATGTTGCTTTACGTCATCAGATTGCCTATCGAATCATATCTTTCAGTTCAACTTAATTGGCTGGAGAGTGCTAGTACACAGAATTTTTAGCATCTGATTTATGGTATAAAATAATGAAAGATTTGCATGAACCGAATCTGACGACGTGGGGATCACTTAAATTTTCATTTTAGGCATATTGTTTAATCTTTAGTTTATATTTTAAGGAAAATCGGGTTAATTGTACGAGCAACATGGAAAAGAGTTTTATCGTGCTTAAATGAGTCTGTAAGCAATGCAAGTCTATATAGTTATGGAGATGGTGCAAAATATCACAGAAACGTGTTAACTGGTTCATTTACTCACTATGACTTGATGCATTCTTGTAGGAATTATCTTATAACTTCAGGAGCCATGTTACATCTTGTTGACATCTAGGCTGTCAAATGTTATACGATAGCTTCTTCAAAACTTAATAATTAAAATTTTATTAATAAGATATACTTAAGCAAAAATTAATGTAAATTTTGATTATAAAAAAGATAGAATATAAATTCAAATTTAAAAAATAGATTTGAAGTATAGGAAAATTTATATGTCTGCATATATTTTTGCTCTGTATTTCTAATAGGATATACTTACATTTTTTAGGTTACAGCATTTTTAGATAAGTTCTCTGATACTTTAACTATAATATATATATATACATATGTAAAATATGTGCACATTAAATAATTAAAAATTAATGTTAAGTATATTTCACGTTATTGACCAACATATAAATAATTACACTTTTTAAATTTTATTATGACGAATATTATCTAACGGATTTTAATTTTACGTCTTACAATTTTATTGGTTGATCGAGAACTAATAATTATTTACATTTTAGATAATTTTAAAAAATATTTATACTGATCAACAAAGAAAGTTTAGTAAAATTATTTATGAGAAAGTAGTAAACCTTTTAATCATGCTTTGAAATTATGTCAAATTAACTAACAAATTACTTATATTAATTTCTATTAATTATACCTATGCTTATTGAGAACAAAGATATTAGTTTTTGTTCTAATAATGATATCAAAGCATTTTGCTATATATAATAAAAATATTAAATATTTAATAATATATTACAGTAAGAAGTAGACAAGAAAACAGGATACTTCAAACCTGAAGTTGGTATTTTTAAAAATTCTTAGCCGAAAATCCTTCAGGTACTAACCAAAGCAATTGAATCTTATCTAATTTTTGTCTCACTTAAATAAGTAAGTACAGAAAAACATTACTTTTTATGTTCTTGACAATTCTCTGATAATATATTTTGTCAGTAACTTTAATTCGAATAATTAAGTAACATTTTAACTTATAATTTGGAATATAAAAAAGTAATCGCTTATAAAATAGTCTTATCATTGTTGTATTCACTGTATTTCATACAATGCGAACTAAAAATAGATATTTTTTATTGAACGAATGAATTTAATTTGCAATAAAGGATTTTTACGATAGTTTTTCTCAACATAAATAACATCAATTTAAATTTACTCAATTGTGAAAAATAATAATCTCGTAAGTTACATTTATTTAAAATCACTTATGTAATAATATAGCTTTTCTTAAATTTTAAGTAAAACATGAAATAGAAGTAAAATATAACTGCAATTATGATTATGTATTCAAAGAATTTAAAAAAAATATATTTTTTATATTTTCATATTATAATGTTTTAATAATTATGGAGCTCCCTAAAAATTCTGAAGAATTTAAAATACTTTGCTATAATGAAACATGATGAATGTCTATGTGCATCTATAAACATCGTGAATGAATAAGAATTGTACAAGTCTACACTTCAAGCGTATGATAAGCATTTTATTACATTTATTGTTCTTTAACAAAATTTGTCATTAAACAACATGTTTTGCCAATCTGTAGCATTTAGCGACGCTCAGGCTTGGCTCCACTGTAGACAGAATCACCGACTTTTTTGAAATTAACGACAATACTCTTAAAGGCTCTTGGATCGCAAGATTCCCTTCCACAAGACGTCTGCAAATGGTTTGTGGAACAACTGCTACCCATCTGTAGATACCGTGAAACGAAACACCACGGGATCCATGAGCAATTGACGCACGATACTGCAATTCTCTCGCCTCATAAGTCTTCCATATCGTCTAGATCCGTTACGCCGTACGTGGATACCCTGCCAACTCATGTCCACTGCTCCTAACATGTTCCGACAGCCTTCTCTAAGCAATCTAGGGATCACACACACATATCGAATTTCACTGTACTTATGAGCAAAGTTTCGCGCTTGTACTTTTATTCCTACTTCAACCGCTATTTTCAATGTTCTGGAGATTATATCATCTTGCCATTTATATAGAAATTTTAACACACCGAACATGTTGTTATCAGTGAAGAAGGGTTTCATTAATTGCATCATACGGTAATCAAAAGTATAATTGTCATAATTGTATTTCATATAATTGAGATTTATATGGATATTCTGGTATTTTTAATAAAACTTTATATTAATACAGATTTTATCAAAATCACTCATAAATTGTAAATTTATGTGAGACACACTTTAACAGAATAGTGACCCGAGTTTGTATAACTATAATTAGTATAATATTAAATACAGCCCTAGAAAACATATTACTAGACTATACCTATATTACTACATATTACTAGACTATATACATATATATTACTGAACATACTACTAGACTAAACTATAAATACAACCCTAGAAAACATTAACTAGATTATGTTTACTCCTAATACTTATAATAAGTTTGAATTTTTTTACAAAATTCGACAATTTAATTCAAATTTATATACTTTTCAACAGTATATTCCAAATATATTTTAATGAAATACAATACTGTTTCTTACGGGATTATATAAATAGAGATAACTTCAGACATGGTTTGAAATTCACTTAAATTAAGAAAATACTTCTTAATGTGTCTACATGTATTCAAAAACGGGCAATATTACAAAAATAATTTATAAATTTATTAGGAAATAAATATTTTTATCATTTTTGTAAGAAAGATGCAAATTAAACAATTCAATACATTTAAAATTTGTCACCTTAGCTTTCACAAATTAAAATGCCTATAAATTTGAGTTAGAAATTCTTAAAAAATTAAATATGAATAGCCATAATGTACGTAAACAATTTTAAATTAGTCTTGAAGCCTCAATTTACACTGAGAGAAACTCGTGTTTTGATTGAATCAGGCAAGTGATTCATTTAAACTCATTGAAGTTGTATCTCAATTTCAAGAATTAAAGTCAGTGCTTTGCATTTAGATTAGCTTTCTGCGATTTACATAATTTAGTTAGAATGCAAAATTACAATCAAACTCTAAAATATTCATTTGGCCCGTCTTTCACAACATTGAACTTAATATCTATCTCAAATATATCATTAAAACCAGAAACTTCATTAGATTAATATATGAATTGCTAATTCGATTTTGAAGAAAACCAAAATTTACAAGTAACTATTATTTTAAATATATAAAGTAACACTAAAATGAATTATCCACACACACACACATATTTTTTATTTAAAAAACAACAACTTAAAAACTTTTTTCAAATTCATAACATGAAAATTTTCCCTAAAATCTTAACGAGTTCTTATCCTTGAGAATTCATGCCTTACGTACGTATGATATTTAATCTAAAAATGTTCACACACTAAGGGTTTTACATATGTAACCAGGAATATAATTTTCAATTTTGTATAAGATATTCGTTAATTAAAATATGTGTATTTTTTTAATTAACAAATATTTTATACAATTATGTTTATTATTATTAAAAATATGTATAAAAATTTTTTATATTTATATTTTATTTCATAAATTTAATTTCTATATGGTAATATTTAACTCTTTGTTATATGATATCTTAGTACTGAAATTATATATGATAATACTTAAATGGCATTATTATACGAAAAAAATAAAGAAAGGATTGTACGTTAAAATTTTCTGGCATTATTTTAATTTTTGTAAGAAGTACATGCACATGAATGTTAAAAAAATTTCCTATAAGTTAAAGTCCTTATAAAAAATTAATATATAAATTCCTATCCCTGAAAAATATATTTCTCATATAAAATATTATAGAAGTTTATATATGTGTATTTAACTATGACTTACAATGAATCATATTATTAGTATATTTTGTTAAATAAAATTTGTTGCAATACTTCCCAACAATCTTAGTTTAAGACAAAATTAAAAAAATGCAGTTTCTAATTTTCAAATTTATTATCAATTATATTTGAATAAAAATTATATATTATTTAATTTAATCTAATTACACAAAATATAGAAAATGTGCCTTAATTTATAGTTTTTGCTCAATTACTATACCATAATATTTTGTTTCATTAAGCATTCTTCACTTCATGACTTTAGTAATCGTATTGAGCTAAAGCGTATGGTAGCGTTCATTTCTGTGCTGCAGGAAACTAACAAAAACAGCGCCATAACAAATGTTTAGTGAGTCAGCTGCTGATGATCCATGAGATTAATGATGGCTTTAATTTGACCCTTCCTTGTAAAAATGCTATTGTTTCAGGAGAGCAATCATTGGGAGCTGACTCTGAAGACTGATGAGGATCACGGCAGACATCGACTTTTTTATTCAGAGAGTTTTACTTGAACTTCTTGTTCTTTTAAAAGTTTTGTTATCGAAACTAAATCTATTGTTTTAGCGTAGTTTAATAGGGTCAAATTTCATTTTATCGAGTTGTTTCCGATATATGATTTGAAGGCTAATAGAAAAATTCCACTTTACAGTTGGTGAAAAAAATTCTACTCTCATGCTTTTTCTTCCTATATTTTTTTTAAAAAAAATAAAAAATAAATAAATTTTTCTTCAGAGATAATAAAAAAAATTGAAATACCCTAACATAGCATTAATGTCATCATTTCTTTCAAAACGTATTTTATTACTTAAAAATGTTTTTATTTCTGTAAAACTTTCAAGAATATTTCCTTTTAGGTTTAAAAAAGATTTTAATGCTAAAATTTTAATTTCTACTATTATATGTCTGAATAAAAATACTGATATTAATAAAGTAATATTTTCGATGACAAAAAGTTTTCATCTTTACATTTATTCATTTTTGAAAATAATAATTACAAAATGAAGTTAAACACACTGTTATATATTTAAATAACTGAAACATTTTTTTTATATTTTATGATATATTTATATCTATCTAAAATGGTCAAATTAATTTATCTAGTAATTCAAATTTTTTTAACAATTTACACCCAAAACATTATTGGATATCTTATAAAAGATATTAACATAAATTTATATTTACCTCTCTTTCAAATTAAATATAAAATAATTCATTAGATTTTTGTCAATTCATAAAACTTTCCTATCAAACGTTGAACAAACGTTGAGTCTGATTTAAAATTTGAGCTATATTTTTATCTCCTGTTGAATGTTTTGAAAATCATAATCTAAAGAAATGATTACACTTTTTTCTTTAATATGATTAATTTCCTATTACAATTTGAGTAAAATCTTTAGCTGGTTTTACATAATGGAAAAAGTTGCATTTTTAATTATTATCAATCACAATTTTAATTCGAATGCTCTTAAAATCCCAGCTTCCGTAATTAGAAAAAGTAAACATACTTGAGTTATTTATGAAAACTAAACTCAGTTAATTAATAATATTATAACTGATAAATTATAAATATTAAGAGATTTCAATATAATATTCTTTTCTGAAACAATTTCTTGCATTAAGAATAATTTGATGGAAAATAAAGAAAATTTACTTTAAATATTTAGAAGCTAAAGAATAAGAAAAATGCTTTACATAAACAGATATAGAGACTATTATATGAATTTTATTAAATATTTTAAGAAATTTCTTATTTCTACGGAATCATTAATTTAAGTTGTTAATCCATTTTAAAGAACTTTCACTAAGGTTACAATTACAATAGAATGTAACTTACAAAATTTCTTTGTCAAGTGTATTGAATTTTTTATAAATGGATACATAAGTTTGCTTTATATTTCAATCTCTCTTTTTTTATGTGAATCATTTAGAAAGTAATTTTGAATATATTATTTAACACTGTTTTGGTTAGCTTCTACAATGGCAAAACATTTTAAAATGTCATAATATAAAAATGAATATGTGAGACCTATATTTATAATTTATATATCAGGAAAGTAATTATTAAGATAGTAATTTAGCACGAAATTCTAGTCTAATGTTTGATCGCTTAATATATTATAAAATATTAAATGGCATATTAAAACTTCAAGTCTCAATAAATAAAATTATTGAATATTTTCTTACTAAAAACAAACAAGGTTATTTCATAGGTATAAAATGCATGAAAGTAAAAGATGTTACAAATGTTCAATTAAAAAATTGCATTCATTTGTCAATACTTTGCCAAATAAGCATCAAACACTTGTAGAGTTGGAAGTAAATTGTGTTGTATTTGTCCTGTTCTCGAGGGAAAAATCAGTAGATGGGATAGCTCTTTATTCTCACAGTACGGGTCAATTTTCTCAAGAATAAAATAAATAGATATATCATTCCCGGAATCAAACTGATTCCTTTTAAATTGCGTCTAAATATTATTTTCCAGTCATGTTACTTAAAGCATATTTAAATCTAAATAATATATTTTAACAAAATTATTTTATCATATTTCTGTCATTGTAGTTAGGGTATTATATGTAAAATTTTTCAAATGTTTTTAGATGCAAATTAGTTTTTATTATTAAAATTGTTGATAAGAAGAAAGAGATTAAAAATACAAAAAAAACAAACAAATTACTTATAATAGAAGTTTTTATTAAGGGTATATATTAAAAAATATAACAAATATAAGACCTACAAAGGATGTAATCGTAGGCATTTTTAACATATTTCTTTTTAAGAAGAAAATTTCAGGAGTATGGGTAATTTTTACTATGTAAGTTCAAAACCAACAAACATGATAGTAAAATATAGCTTATATATGTATATATAAATAATTAAAGTATGTATGTATAATTAAGCTTCACAAAAATATTTTGAGAATGAAAAATATTTATTGATAACTGATTTAACTTTGAAAAATTTAACTATTGCAACCCTAATTGTACGTTAGATTTTTAAGTATTTGAAATTTAAAAAATATATTTATTTCTCATAAATTTTATTGAGAATAATATTCTTACTTGCAAATGAAACTTCTTTATATTTGGTATTTAGTTCATTTAATATTTCCGCTGATCAAATTTAAAATTAATGAATAATGTGAGATGAAATACATTTTTACTATCACATGAGTACTAGATTAAAATTAATTTATTTTATTAATGTGTTGTTTTTATAAATGTAAAAATTATACTTTTAAAAATACATTCACAATATTTTCCAAATTATGCATTTTATTAAATGGTTAAAATAAAGATCTATACTATAATATATGTATATAATGTGACGAAGTATAAATTAAAATAACTTGTTTATATAGTTGATATATAATTTATTTTAAAAATTGTTTTATAATTTTATATAAAAATCTCCTTAATGTAATTTACGTTGAAGTATTAAAGCAACAAGGTAAAAGCAATTTTTGAAGAACGTAAAAGTTTTCGAACTACATAGATTTTTTGAAAAAAGAATAACCAAATTTATCAACTCTTCATTTGCACTAAAGATTTATTTCAGTTTTTAAATTTTATTAAAATTAGATATTGCATACTTTTACTGATTATTATGATAAAAAATAACATCATATATATTCAATATAAAATTCTCAATAAAGTTTATGATTTTTCAAAAATGTAATTAAATTCTTTTGTTAGAAATTGTATCTTATTCGATATGTCTGCTTTATATTCCATGAGCTAAATACTGTATTCAATTGATTTTCTTTATAAAATAGGTTATGTATCCCCATTGCTTTTGAAAATTATTTTGTTTTCTAATATTGTTCCTTGATTAGGTGTAATAAATTATAATTTTATTTACCATTGAGATAACTAGCATTCATTCACAATCAACTTCCATCTTTAATAAACGAAAATATATATCCAACCAATTGTGGTTTCAAATTCCTTTTGTAATTGAAACTAATTTTTAGCTAGGAAATAAAAACTTAAAATCAGCAAACTTTAATGTAAACAATTTAATTAGTTGAATATATGTTATTACTTTTGCAGTTGTTTGTGTTTACCTCTAAGAAGATTAGCTCTTTGATAAAGATCAAGCATATTAAAATTCCCGTGTACATTCGTTGTAGTCTGCAGATTCATATGCATTCTATTAACTCATAAACAAACTTTTATTTTATATTTACCACAAAGTTATTGGACCCTGATACTAAATTTTTGTTTTCGAGTAATGTTAGAAAATATATTGTAAACAACGTCTTTAATGAGTTTTAAATACAATAATGGAGATTACAGATCATCGGTAAAGAAAAAAAATTGTTTATGTCTTACTGTGTTTCTAAGTGTCTTGTAAAAAGTGCAACAATCAATAAACGAGATCAAGACATCTGATGATAGAGTAATCTCTCTAACAAATTTTAGTTGGAAAAAATCTAAAGATTAGACCACTTCCATTTGAAGAAATTAATACTATTCGAAGTACTTAAGCTTGTATGTTTACAATCGTTGGCCTTCTAAAAAACGGATTTAAAAATAGTTTTTTTAGAAATTTATGACAAACAATGAGTAAGATATCAGAAGCATTCTTGCTTTAAACTACTCTTATATTCGTTAATCTTAAATAGGTATAATCAGAAAGGTAAATATTTGAAAGTATTCCTGCAATTCTTCTATTCTTGTAAATATTCATTGAGGCAAGGTAAATATTTTTCTTTATGTTACTTTTAAGGAGTTTTTCCCTTAACCTATTAACATCATGTGTCCGTAAGACGCAAATCAACATACAAATTTAAATAAGTTAAGTATCTTAAAAAAAATACAAGAAAAATCATCATAAAGATTTGCTATTAACGATTTTTTATACATTTTTTATTTTTAAAAAGTATTCTCAGGTTTAATTTTTCAATAGCTTTTCATAAAATTAATTTTTTATATAAAACATTTTCAATTTACAAAGGGCAAAAGAAATATAAAATATTAGTACTGCAGTAAAAAATATGTATTTCATCCTTTTATGGTAAAATAACAAATGAATAAAGAGATGTATTTTATATCAATTATTGTATACTAAATATTACAAAAATTGACCGAAACTGATATTATATATAAATTCTTTGCAGAAGATATTAGTTTGGGGAAAAAGAAATCCATTATTTTTACATGAACTTTTTGTAACTTCTTTCAGATTCACTTTGTACAAAGGTTTAAAACAGTTTTCATGTAGATTTTTAGGTCTTGTGCGAAATTACGACTGCTGACATGCTGTCAAGTTTGATAATTTTTGATATTTTATAGACATTCTCGACGATATTGTATCCATGAGAGGTGCATCTTTAGCATCCGTATACCTAAACGGAATCGATGAAACAAAAATTGTACGTAACTGGTTGTTAGTCTTATAGAGGACGATAAACACCTTTCACAATTTTAGCCACCCGGCTATCTTTTTCACCGTTACAAGAGAAAAACGAAAATTTATCGAATTATCTGTTTGTTGTCTTCCATTTCTAAAACCTTGTACTCGTAACTGAATTAATCAAACAAAAAAACTGCAAAAGGATATTTTAGTGTCAAATGTCACCTTTCCAACGAGCATAAATCTGAAATTGTTTGATAGATACCTCACGAGATAGCGATCACTACAGACGTCTACCGAAAAAATAATGGATTACTTTTTCCCCAAACTAATATATTCCAGTTAAGACTTTTAAACTTTCTTCTTTAGCTTTCAATTAAGAAATATCACATATTTACGCAACAGTTACATATTTATATTTACATATTTTCAATTTCATATTTATAAAAATTCAAATTGTGTAATTTGAATTTGCATAAATATATAAAATGGCAATATAACCAAAAGTAACTTAATGCAAAGTTTTGAATATGATAAGAAAATTGTATTTTAAACAAGTTAATGCAATGAAAGTTAATTATTGTAAAATTTAGATATATATGCTATGTTAAAAATAGAATATTTTCTGATATGATCAAACTAATCTCTACTTTATAACGTTGAAAAACAAGTATTTTATAGCAATTGATTTAAGTATTCAAATTAAAATTAATCTGTAATGCATTTAAAAATCACCTAAGATTTTTTTTTTAAATTTTAATAGTCACCTAATTTTTTTTTAAACTTAGAAATCATAATTTAATAAGACTAATTTGACTTGAACTTAAAACCTGTAGAAGTTCCAGTGTTGCGTGTGTTCTTTTATACAATAATTTGAGACTTCTCACAAATAATAATGTTTGTTTTCCAGAGAATAATGTCGAACAAAAACTTTAGAACATCGTCTTACAAAATCGTCTGATTACAAAGCTCGCGTCAACTAGCACGAGACTAGTCGAACTGCGAAGAATTAATGTGCCACTGAGTGCACACACTCGATGGCATCATTACAATGGTGTGACATCACTACAGAGTATCCTCCTAGTGACAAAGTCACGATAAGTTTAGATTAAGTTTTCTGGAAAACAAAGAAAAATGCAATTTTTGAAGAAAATACCATAGAGAAAGGAGTAGCTCCTAGCTCTATGGAAAATACAAATATATACAATGATAAAATATATGAACAAGTTTGCATTTTGTTTTAAAAAAAATTGAAAAAGTTTTATAGATAGACAATGTTAATTGAAATTTTCATTAGATTATTACTTTATTACATATTCTTGTATTAAATGTTTTGGAAATCGCACACGTCTTCCAGATCTGGTAGTGATAGATTTTGGTTCCAAATTTTGTGAAGGCAATGAATTGACTTTTATGTTCTTAGAATTTGGAATTGGCATGGGATCAGGTTTAATCTCATCAGAAATTTTAAAAGCAGGTTTTATGCGATCAATCAAAACATTTGTTTTCTTATTATTGAGATCAATTACAAATGTTTTCTCTGAACGCTCTAACACCAGGTGTGGTCCAGTGTAAGGTGATGTCAAAGGAGGACGAACCTTGTCTACTCGTAAAAATATGTGAGAGCATGTTTTTAAATATGGATTTACAAAAAATTTTGGACTTCCATGCGTTGCAGTGGTTGTAGGACTAATTTTACGCATGGATGATTTTAAATTAGTTACATAATTTTCATGTATTGGAATTTTTAAAGAATTTTCTTTGAAAATATCTGATGGTAGACGTGAAGTTGTTCCATAGACAAGTTCTGCGCTTGTAACATTTATGTCCTCTTTCAACGCTGTGCGTATTCCCAAAAGAACAATTGGTAGAATTTCAGTCCATTTAGACGCGTCGTGGGCCATGATTGCACTTTTTAAATGACGGTGGAAACGTTCAATTATCCCATTAGAACTTGGATGATAGCTTGTGCTATGAATTCTATTAACACCGAGCGTATTTGTAAACTCTCGAAAAAGGTTCGATTCGAAATTTCTGCCCTGATCGGTGGTTATGGTGATAGGACAACCGAAACTGGAAATCCATCCTTGTACAAGTGCTTTGGATGTGCTTATGGCAGTTGTATCTTTCGTTGGTATAACTTCTGGCCATCGGGTAAATCGATCTATTACTGTCATACAATATTGAAAATCATTAGAAATGGGAAGGGGACCAATAAAATCAATATGGATATGAGAAAATCTTGCATCCGGTTGTGAAAAGGTGCCTATTGGAGCTGTAGTATGCTTAAAAATTTTGGATTTTTGACATTTTTCACAAGATCGAACTTTGTTTTTGATATCTACTTTTTTTTTTTTTATTTGAGAAAACAAAATTATCTCCCTGTGCACCAAGGAATATCACACAGGGCCCGAAGGTACAACTAATATACTACATATTATCTTAAATACAAATCACGAGATGAAAATATAAATATATATAAAAGAGAAAAAAAAAATGAAATTAAATTACAGAATGGATAAATTTTTTAAAAAGTACAAAAGTCTCTTTCTTCACAAGGTCCGACAAAATTGGGAGCCATCTGTTATTCAAGCATTTGCGAAGCTCGTTCCTTTCTTTTGAGACAACTGGGCATTCAAGAAGAATGTGAGAAGGATACTTTCATATTTGGCCAAACAAATCGTTGTGTTATTAAATTTGTAACTGAGTGTATACCCGGATGAGAGTAATGTAAATTGTCAAAAATAATTTGTCTAAAACTTTTAGGAATAAAGGGTCTAGGTTGAGAAGTAGAAAAATCACAAATTAAATTTACATCTTCTAAAGGAAAATAATGATTTTTTAATTGAAAATATGTACTATTTGAATTTAACAAATTTTTCATTTCATCATCAATCTGTTGCTCCTTTTCTAGTATTTTAAAATTTAAAGTAGGGGGTTTCGAAATTGATTCTATTTCAATACGTGAGAGAGTGTTTGCTATTATATTTTCCACACCTTTGACGTGTCAAATGTCAGACGAAAATTGAGAAATAAAATCTAAATGCCTTAATTGGCGGGGTGAACATTTTTCTGGTTTTTGTTCAAACTCGTAGATTAGAGGTTTTTGATTTGTATAAATTGAAAAATTTCTACCTTCAAGCATGTGCCTAAATTTTTTAATTGAAGTGTATATGGCTAGTAACTCGCGATCGTAGGTGGACCAATTTTTTTGATTTTTATTTAATTTTGTAGAAAAAAATGCTATCGGCTCCACGTTATTTTGACTAAATTGCATTAGAGAACTTCCAATCGCAAAATCTGAGGCATTTGTCCATAAACTTAATTTAGTGCCAGGAACTGGATATTTGAGGGGGGTTGCAGCAGCCAAAGATTTTTTAGCATTTAAAAAGGCATTATCAGCTTCCTCAGTCCATTCGAGAGATTTTTCGGGTTTCTGGGTTTTTCGAGGAGACTTTTTTTATTTTTATGCCCTTCAAGAAATTTATTTAAATGATGTAAAATATGATCTGCTTTTGGAATAAAACGTCTGTAGAAATTAAATAGTCCTAAAAATCTCCGTAATTGAGTTAAGTTATTTGACTTAGGAAATTTTAAAATGGCTTCAACTCTATAAGTTTAAGGTTCTAATCCAGCTTCTGAAATTTTAAAACCTAAAAATTGTAAGCTATTTTGTCCAAAAGTGCATTTAGAAGAGTTAATACTTAAGCCATAATATTTTAATCTTTCAAAAAGAGCTCTCAGATGTAGTTCATGTTCTTCGTGAGAATTAGAAGCACTCAAAATATCGTCAATAAAGGCATATACACCGTTTAAACCTCTAATTACTTCATCAATAAAACGCTGAAATGTACTTGAAGCGTTGCACAGACCAAACTGCATGCGAGTACTTTCAAAGAGACCGAAAGGTGTTATAATTGCAGTTTTGTGAATATCTTCGGGAGCAATCGGAATTTGATGAAAAGCTTTACTAAATCAATGTGAGAAAATATTTTGATTCCGTGAAGTTCACTGCTAAAATCTAAAATGCTTGGGACTGGATATTTGTCTTTAACAGTTTGCGAATTTAACGCGCGATAATCTCCGACTGGACGCCAGTCAAAACTTCCCTTTTTAGGAACTAAGTGAAGTGGTGATGAAAAATTGCTTTTCGATGGGCGCATATGGCCTAAATCAATCATATGTTGGAACCCAGTTTTTGCAATTTTTAACCTATCTGGTGCTAAACGACGAGGTTTTGCAAAAACTGGTGAACCGAAAGTTTCAATTTTATGCACGACGTTATGCTTGACAATTTGGTCTGAGCAAATAGGTTTTGTAATTGCAGGAAATTCATTTAACAATTTCATATAACCATCATTACCAAAAATAGTTTTAATAGAAATAATATCAGCAGATTTAATAATACCATGAGAATTTAAATTAGTATTAATATCATTTAAACAACGCTTCTCATATCAGGCTTTAAGTTAAAATAATATAAAAAGTCAGCACCTAAAATAGAATTCGATACATCACAAATGTAAAAAGGAAAAATAAAGTTTCTACGAAGGCCAAAATCAAGTGATAATAATTTCTTACCATAAACCTTGATCATGGTATTGTTTGCTGCTGTAAAAGTCTGAATTGGTGAATGTTGTCTGTCTTGTTTCGTAGCAGGTATAATAGAACAATCACTTCCAGTATCAACTAGAAATGTTCTATTTGTTATTCTATCCCGAACGAAAAGGCGACACTCCTGCCTGTTGCTGTTTTCCTGGAAGTTGCAGGGTTTTACACATTTTCTTGCTTCTTCCTTAAACTTCTTGTGGTAGAAAGACATACCGGACAAGTTTCCTCGTGGTGACAAACTTTTACGGCGATTCCGGAATCGCAAAAAGTTCCGATTTAGTGATCTGCTTCGAGCTCGTAATTCTGCAACTTCTTTCCTTAGAGATTTTCATTCGACCAAAAGCTCAGCACTGCTTTCAGTGGGACAAATTTCACTCACTCCGGCTGGAGTGACCTCAAGTATCTTGTCGCCAACTTCAGCTGCTTTACTTGAAGTTAAGGACGGAATAGCTGCGAGTATAGATTGGATGCTCTGTGGAAGTTGGCTTAAAAATAACTCTAGTAGTAATGTTTCAGATATGTCGTGGGATTCAGCTCGTTGTTTCATTATTATCAATAATTCACTGGGCTTCCGATCTCCTAGTTGTTCGCCGGCCAAAAGCTTTCGTATTTCCTGCGACTTCGTATCCCCACATCGAGCAATAATTTCTTGCTTCAAACGAGAGTATGGGTCTGTTTCATCTGGAGTTATTATTACATCTCTGACTATTGCTGTGACTTCAGGAGGGAGATATGCCAGACAGTGGTTGAATTTTGTTCTCGCTTCAGTTATGGGCTTAGGCGTTGCTAGTTGAAATGTCGCTTCTACCATATGAAACCAGAGATTGGGATCTGATAAATTAAAAATGGGCATTTTCACAGCTGATGATTCTGCCATTTTTAAGACGAGCTACTTGAAATCCAAAGTGAAATTCCAAAATAAATCCTTGCGAAATCACTGTTCAGAAAAAAAATTGCAATTGCAATTTTAGGCAAATGCTTATAGACGTCAGCGGTGATACCAACTTATTATTTATGTCGCACAATGAATAATGAAGCAGTTTATATTGTATAATCCCAGTTGCCTAATATGTCGCCAAAATAATCACTAGTTTCAAATTTAATCACCATATTTCTGTACCAACGTTTTTTTTTTTTTTTTTTTTTTTTTTTTTAAATAGTTTCACTGAATATTTATCATGGACAGTATTGGAGACAAAATGGTAACAAATTGATGACAAAGGAACAAAATGGCGAAATAAGTATCTGTGCAGAATTGCTTTTAACCTATTCAATTCAAATTTAAAAGTTTATACTGCAGACGTATTAAGCGAGGAAAAAAAAAATTGCTTTTACCGTATTCAACAACATAATTGGAATTACGTCCGGGTCACCATTGTAGAAGTTCTAGTGTTGCGTGTGTTCTTTTATACAATAATTTGAGACTTCTCACAAATAATAATGTTTATTTTCCAGAGAATAATGTCGAGCAAAATCTTTAGAACATCGTCTTACAAAATCGTCTGATTACAAAGTTCGCGTCAACTTGCACGAGACTAGTCGAATTGCGAAGAATTAATGAGCCACTGAGTGCACACACTCGATGGCATCATTACAATGGTTTGACATCACTACAAACCTATTGTGTGAATTTATGAAAAACGTGAAAGTTTCCGAACAAGGAAAGCAAAACTGGGAAGCAAGTTAAGAGAAGACGACTTTAATTCACGCAACTTCCTTGTGTGCGGTACTTCTAATACAAATTAAGCTTTGGAAGAATCACAGCGTTGTAAGCAAATTTCATTAATCTTTTTTACTAGCGGGCATTATTCAACTGTCACTTTCACAAGCAGAGTTCTATAAAAATATTGAAACTTAAATTAATATTAATCTAACAATTACAAAATACTAAGAAGCATGTATTCAATAAATACTGTTTTTAGCGACTTAATAAGTTAACCTCTTTGGTTACATATTTTATCACCCCTATATTTTTTAACTACTGGAAAGAAGAGACAAATTCAGCACTTTTTGAAATCAATAACTAGAACAGCAATACATTAGTAAAGGCTAAAAATATAATTATGTATCAACCAGTAGATTTTTTCTAATGTATAATAAATCGATAAAAAGAAGAAATTATTATAAAATCAGTTTATTATAAAAATTAGATTTTACAATTATATATATATATATATATATATATA
>JAPDSC010137106.1:97739-114941 GCA_026290005.1 Latrodectus geometricus
TTTATATACTGTCTTCGAAATGTATACTTTATTTTTGTTTCAAACGTAAATCACATTCGAGTCTCTTGAAATGTTTATTATAAGCATATAACACTTGAGCATATTACTTTAAACCAAGAATAATAATATCCTTTAAATTCAAGTAGAATTTTGTTCGCAATTTAATAACTTTTCATGAAATTTAAATTTTTTTAAATTTTTAATACTTAGTATTTTCATTTAATTTCTAAGTTTAAATAAAATGTTAACTTAAGTAAAAATATTTTTTTTATAATAGTAATATATTTAAAAATGATCTAATCAGAACTAAGAAAACGAACAATGAAGATAGTTTTAACGAAGTAAATTATTGTACTTTTAGTATTTTATACAAAAATATCAATTTTAAAGCCTTACAACTGGTTGGGAAATGCTAATAAAATTATGTGCCTTAACGTAAAAAAAGAAAAATTTGTGAAAAAATAAAAAGATATATGTAAAAAAATCATAGAAATATTTTTTATTAAAATCTATATTCATTCTGGTATTTTTTCTTACAAAAACTTTTTCAAATCGAACATTTAAATAATGTGCAATTTTTCCTCAATTGGGATTCACAGTTTTTCTTTGGTTAGACAAATTATTAAAGCTTAAAATAAATAATTTTTATTTAAAAGAGATAAAATGCCTAGCTAAAATATAATATAATTGATTTTTTCTACTATACCAAGTTCCTTTCTATCGGTGGAAATAAAAACGTTTTAATGATAGAAAAATAAATTGTAATTGTCATTTTTAGAAGAGAATAAATATATCTTTTATTTCAATATTATTGATTAACTAAACAAGACTCATTTTATGTAATTCTAAATTTCAAATTATTATGAATCTTATAACCAATACTTAAGGCTGGCTTTAATGAAAAAACGAAATAGTATACAGGAATATTTAAATAATGACATAAAAACTTATTTTGAAAAAGTTTATGTATTCATTATCTGTATTATTTCTTACTATTATTATTTTTTAAGAACTTCTAAGAAGGTAAATAAAAATATCTGTTATTCTGTTTTACCAAACATTTCGTAAGAAACTATTTCATAAAAAAATATTCAGAGGTAAAAATGATTAATTTTACGCTACAATAATCAATTATTAAAATTTAATTTATATGTAAGTTAATTTCATTACTTTAAGAATAATATGTAAATTGTGTTGGAGCTCACAGAATATAATAAAAAAAAGTTTGATATTTACTACTTTTAGTGAGAAATATATAATTGGATGATAAAATAATATGATATTGGCATGTGATTTCATGGCCAACTTAAAAAAATAATGTTAAGCATTTTTTATTTTCAAGCAGATTTTTCATTACTAATTAATCGATTTTATGGGCATACTCAATAAATTATATCATGAAATATCCTCATTTTGAATTCTATGTATAATGGTGACATTTATGAATTGGAGTCCATATTTCAAAATATAATTAAATTCATCAATGCTACATTTTCAGCTTTTAAAAATTCCTTTATAAATAATAGTAAAATTTATTTTGATTATAACATTTTATGTGCAATTTTCTAATGATTAAAATTATCATGGTTTTTGAAATTTGAATGTTAATTTAAATTGTTGCATGATTGGTTGTAACCACTGCCACACATCACGGAATAGAATCAATAATGCTAAGAATGTGTGATTGAGTATTGCAGTCTCTGCAATAACCATGTGTTGTCAAAGACGATTAAATGTACAAGCAGATTCTATAAATCTAAACCAGACCAATTTTTTTCAAGAATTTATAGCCATTTTTGATTGGCGATGGCTCGAGAGAACAAACAAGTTAAAGTAACTATTAAATCTAGTGTTTGAAAAGAAATTTGTTAATAAAAAGCATTTCAATCTGCCATTTCACAAACTGGATTATTGTTACTAGTTATGAACATTGTGTACTACATGTAGTCGTGCATTATATTATTGAAATGTGGCTGATAGCAAGCATTGAATGCATCAGAGGACCACGGAATCAAACACTTCAGACAAGTAACACTGGCTATTCAATGATTTCTAGAGGGACATGGGTAAAAATAGCTATACCATCCCACATTTTGATTATCCAAAATTGCATGCAGCACCAGTATAGCTATGCATGGAGCAACAATTCACTAACCAATCACCACTGTTTCGCAAGGATTGGATTTGACCATCCTGGTTTTCCATTCAGAAATGTAATTCGTCAGTAAATATAATGTTGCTTAACTTAGTAACTTTAATACAATGAAACCTTGTTCATTGTATTAATAGCGGCGCAAACATATTCCACTCAGCTGTAATCAAAAGCCAAACAATGAGAGAGAACTGCTAATGATTCATGACTGATTAAATCTTTCCTATTGTGGTTCGTGACGCTGCTGAGTGATCCCTCACAGTCGTGCGCAAAATGAGCCGGTCCTAAAGTATTGAGTTGAAATGAGGTGAATATATTAGCTTTTATTATATATATTAAAAAAATAAAAAAAAACACATTAAGTTCAGTTTTGAAAAATTTTGCTTTTGAAGGTATCCGGGTATCCCATGTGTGTGTGAGCATAAAAACTATATCGATATGTGTGGCTGTACTAACAATTTAACTTATTTAAATGAAAAAATAAACACTGATTCTTTCCATTATGGTACATATTTTGCATATTATTATTTGAAATAAAGCAATAATTTTACTAGGTTTTCTAATTAAACTACCCATTTATTTATGTGCTAACATAATTAATTAAATTTTATATAAAATTTACTCTTAATGTTTAATTACTGTTGCAGGCTTAGAATAAGTAAAATATGTTACGGAGAAACTACTTTATCTTGAATCCTTTCAGACGTGAAAACATTAGCATGATATTTAATCAATTGAATTAAGAAATGGAAGAATATAAGTTTCATATTTGAATAATGAATTAATATTTCTTTCTGGAGCTTAGAGTATTTAACAATCTTGGAGAAATTTTTGGAAACTCTGGGAAACATTTTTTTTAAATTTAAATGCTAGAAAAGTTATACATGTAATTAGTAAATTAAATGATTATTATTTTTTAACTTTTTTGATATAGTAAAAAGGAAAATGTTTCAAACAGAACATGTACTTTAAGACGTTCAAATTCCTTAACTTAATTTATGTGCAATTTATTATATAAATTAGTAACAATAAAGCATTTAACTATGCATTTAACATTTCAAGCATGTAAAGAATTTCTTCTTAAATGCAATATATAAGTCATAATATACAAATTGTTCAATTCTTTTGGATTTGCGTTAAGAAGTAGTATACAACATTTTTCATAGAAACAAACTTAATCGTAACTGTGAAATATCAATGTTTGCAAATAGTATTGAATGATTTCTACATGAAATTTTATGTTTATAAAAACCATTTTTAAAAAAATGAAACATACACTTATTGAAATAAGCAATGTATTGCGCAACCATATCTCGCTCCTTGTGAAATTAAGCCTGTATTTCAGATATTGGTCATGACGTAACATTTTATATAAATAAATACTTAAAATTTCTTCAGCTTGATTTATTTTATAGAATGTATTTAATTAAATCAATAATATTTTACACAAAATAATTAGTTTTTAAAATTATTGAGTATCAACCATTTTTAATTACTCCACATTGAATACAAAATTCTTCTTTGAATAACTGATATAATTCACTATTGATGAATGAAACATACTTTTTTTAAATGAAAATATTTTTCAAGCAAATATAAATATAAAAAAGAATAAGTAAATAAATGTTAAATATTTTATGTTATTTTCTATCAAACCTCTTTTGATAAATTCCCAAACATTTTGAACAATACGTGTTGTGGAAAAAGAAGTATTCTATAAACACATTAAAATAAGCATACAAACATATTTGAAAAATATAATATTAAATAATGAGATGGGCACTTAAAATTATTTTTAATAACCGAATATGCATGAATTTAGAAACGAATTTTAACACAAATACTTTTAAATAATTTTATTAGTTTCAAATACTTTGTATTTCTTAATATTTTTTTAAATTTATTTTGAATTGACTATTATTTTCTATAAAATGGTTTCGTTGTTTACTGTTTTTAATTACTCACAACTTCACATAGTCTTTCTATCTTAATTTCATCCAGTAGGTTACGATCAAAACAGATGTTAGTTAAAAAAACCAAATTAAATCTTCAGATACTAATTTAAATACTAATTTATATATAAAATAATTTAAAAAAGCATTAATAAGTGAATTTCCTAATAAAAGCATTTTTATTAACATAAATATATATTATGACATTATAGTAGGGGTATCGAAAACACTTCAAGCGAAAGTTTCAAATCGTTATAACTAAAAACGTTACAATATAATTATACAGGTATTTCAATATTTCAAATTCGCAATTAATTAAAGTGAGCCCGCGCGGGAGAATTCTATCAACAATATTAATTTTTAACTGAGCAAATAATCATATTGTATATCTGATTATAACATTGATGTATTTATTATGTATGCAGTAATGAGATATTTTCGATGACCTATGGCATAATGAGTACTTGAAATTAATATATTTCCAATTATATTTACTATATAGATAGCATGTTTTTTCTCAGTTATGCATTGGTAATGCAGAAAACCTTGTGTTTGCAATATTTCTTTAGAGTAAATTTTAAATATTAAAATTTAAAATGTACTTGTAATGAGTTTTTATTGTATAAATTGAATTATTTTCAGTAACAAATACTTGTTACAGTGACGTAATTTAAATTTTTCATTAATGGAAACACAATTCAGAAATTTAATAAAACATTCTAATACGAAAATTTAATAAATTAATTTTACATAAAGTGTTATTTCACCAAACAGATTCGTTTTATTCAATTATAGTACAGTTATAATCGTATGTTTATTTCTATTTGTTACAAATAAGATGTTATTCAATAAAGGGAATCATTTTTTTATTCGAATAAATACACAAAAAATGAATAAAATGTGTTATTAATATTTGTAGTACATTAAGAATCTCACGTTTAACTGTCACATTCAATTTGTAGTTCATTAGAGTAAACTTTGAAGCACAATAAGCACGAAATGATCATGAAATTGAGACGCATTCTATACTTGCATCACTCTTAAAACATAACATTTATCAAGTTACTTAAATTAGATTTTAAAATGCAATGATCTGATTATTTAATAACATGACGAATCATTGTTGGCACCACAAATTTAAAAATTATGTTTATTTATCTTAGAAGAAATTAAAAGTAAATATAATTATTTTTCTTATCTATTATTGTCATTCTTCCATATTTTCATGTAAGGAATCTAATTAAATGTATGTGATAAAGAATCCATTAAGTTTAATAATTTGATTCATTTTTCTTACAAACTCATAATTATAAACCTCTTCCATATGTTTTCTATAAACCAAATAAATCAACGAAAATGGATGGTATTGGACGTCTGTATTTATTTAGAGAGTTCAGTGTATTCTTTACTATATTTTAAAGCGTATTTCTATATATCTATTGCTTGGAAGCATAAAAAATAATTTTTATTCATAAAATATAAAAATATTGATATTGAAAAGCAAAATCTTTTAGATCTATCAGTTTAAGATCCTTTCTTTGAAAGACAATTGAAAAGTTAATACACAGATATATTTAGTATTAGAGAAAGTGGAGTTGCACTAGACAGCACGTAGACACTACAGTTGAAAAGACGAACGTTCTCATAAAAACCAAAAGGCACAATTTACAACGCAGAAGAAAAGTGAAGGAGCAGGTGGAAATTGCTCAGAAGGTGCTAGGTACCAAAAAGCTTGGGTGTTACTGGTGGAAGGTTTCAACCTCTTATTCGAGTAACACTGTTACCACAAGGGAGGACCATCAAGCCGGAACTTTTACTCAGGGTGTTAAATGAAAAAAAAATAGCCATTGTGAAGGATAGATTTCCATCCATACAACTTGATAAGGAAGATGATAATACCATACATCTGGAGATCCTTACCAGGACAGATGAGGTCAATATAGAAAAACATCTGCTTAAGGTCCGTGTCTGGTAACTGGAACACTGATCTTTATTTGTGATGATCTTGAAACCATGGAATGAATAAAAAATATCTTACATGTAATTAATGTTTATCTGAGAGTGAAGGACTCAGATTTCTGGATCCTTTGAACTCCCTAAACCTTTAAATTTGAAAATGATTCCGGTAGATCGGAAAGGATATTGTATAAAAAAATCATTTCGAATAAGCTACTTTTATTTTTACTACATTATGAAATAAATATACGAACAACCTTGTTGGTGTTAAGATTCTGAAATTTTTAAGTTAATAACAATATGACAATCGTTGATTATTAGGCTTGATTTTTTTGCTGTTCATTCCGAATTTTCCCAATTAGCCAAAAATATACTACTTCTCAAATTCTGTTAGATTCAGAAATTTACTGTATTTTCCAACTTTCGTTTTATAATTGCAAGTTCTGATTTTCAAAATTGCACTTCACTTTCTTACTAATTATGATTTTAAGTATTTGGTTGCTAAATTTTGAATTGATTTATACTAATTTTTCTTTAGTATTGCCCTTTAAAGAAAATAGGAAAAAATCCCAATTTTTGAAATTGAAAATCTCGCTCATTTTTTTCTCTTATTAGAATGACGATTTTAGTTAAGAAAGGGGCAAAATTAATCATAGCGACACTAAAATTGAAAAGAAATTTAGATTTTAAACTTATCACAAAATCTAATTTTAAATTTAAAAATAGCAACATATAATTTCCCTTCGTTTAAAATACTTTTGCAATCGAATTTATGTCTCCAAGAACGAAGACCCACAAAGACGTTATTATTTTTTACCCTGTATCTCCATATATATATATATATATATATATATATATATATATATATATATTATCACATCATAGTTGCAGTGAATAATTTCAAATTAATAATAATATTTTTGATTTCTTAAAATAATCATGTCCAAATTAGTTAAGTAGTTAAATAGATTGAAAACTAAAACAATATTAAATTTTTATATTTTTTCTGAAAGGAAAAATTATTTCGAAAATACTTTTGTATATAAATATTTTTTTATTGCTAAAGGCATATATTTTGGAAATATGTTCACCTAAATTGTCTTTTCAATTAGCGAAATATGTGAAACTTTAATTGCACAGTTCAGCTTAGAATTTATTTTACTTTACTTGTTACGAAAAGATGTTCATTTTCGATTAAACAATGAAAGTACATTGTAGACCTTCAGTTTCAAGAAAGCGAGAAACGACAAGAACAGTAAAAACATGGGTCAATTCATACCAATTTAGGAATAGAATGTTAAGCTTGGTTTTGAAGAAAAAATTTGTAGAACACTGGAGGCGTCATTTATAAAACAAATTGCAAGTCTTATTTTTAAGGATATGGTTTTATTTGAAAGTTTCTTTACTATTTTATACTGTTAAAGGAAGGAATTAACATTGTGTTTTGATTTTATAATAAAGATAATTAGAAAATTTGTATTTTATTAAAAAATCATTCATCAATTTTTTTTTTTTTCTTTTCCGACCAAAAATAAAAATTTTTACTTAATGAATATTATAATTTTATCATCAATTATACAATTGATATTTTTGAAAATATTAAAATCTTATATACAAGTTATATACGTATAAACATTTAACTTATATTTCATTTAGCCCTTTATATAAACATAAAAGCCGATTTGTTGTTAATAGCATTTGGAACAAGACTTTTTTTTTTGTTTTTTTCCTATATTAGTTAACAACAGTTTTTTTCTATTTTATGATAAAATTTTTATATAATTATAATTTTAATTCTATAAAAACAATTTTTTTGAACACATTATCATTGATATTTTAAGTTATTAATCTGCAAAACTTTTTTTTCATTTTTAATATTTTAAAAAATAATAAATTTTTAATTGCCAAAAAATGATTTTAAAATACATAAAATAAGTTTTATGCAAAGCTTTAATTTCAATGGAATGACAATGAAAAGTAGTTTTTACTTCTATTTATATTTTGCTTTTTCCATGAAACTTGTCTAACCAAATGTATATTGAATAAAATAACATATAATTTTTAAAGATAATTATTTATTAGAATTAAAATTTAGTAAAAGCTGTTATTAAACCGTATAATTGTGAAATTGTGATTCATTCTTACTCCTCATAAGTTTTTTCAATATTTGGATAATTAAATATGAAAGACTGCCAATAAATGGAAAATTGATTATGAAATTAAGCAGATTAAATTATTCATTATGTTATGAAGTTCTAAAAGTGTGACGTTAATTCGAATATATTAGATTACTTAACAGAATTTTGAAAGAATTAGTTTTATCTTACGATTTCTACTTGGATAATGGGTAAAGATTTTGCAAATGGAAACATTAATTTTATGATCATGTATTTACATGGGGATTAAAATGATTTTTCTTTTTCAAAAAATATTTAAATATAGAGTTTTGCGTTTACATGCATTATTAAAAATATAGAAATTAATAAACTTCATAAAGTTATTAACTTAATTTATTTCAATCAATAGTTATAAATAATTTTATGCTTCTAATATAGACACACTGGCCAAATCAATGAATTAAAAACTTTTTTGCTTTTTTATTTAAATGCTTGCTTAAATTGAAGTATCCATTTTATATGACCTAGGTTACACTTCATTCATTGGTATCATAAGTAAAATGTAAAAGAGCATTTCATGCGATAAATGAAATATATGAGGAAAACCATATATATTTCTCCATTTGAAAAATTACTTATCATTTGAGTTCATTTAGCAGACATTGGTTTTGAAGATAACTAATCTCTTTTGATGCTCAAAAGAAGCTACGTTAAATGTTTTTAAGTGTTGGAATCAGAAACAGATAGAAAGCGTAACTATGGTTTAAGCATAGTTTTTTTTTCAAGAACATGATTGATGATACCTGTAAAGAATTGTATGGCAAAACATGTACTTCACTGTGCATCAAGTGATAAAAATTCTAAGTAAACTCTTCCCACTAAATTGTATATCGAACCATGTATAGAGAACAGCAGAAGATAGGGATGGATGTCAGTGCATGTGAGAAAACCACTCAGTTTTGCCCTAAATGAAAGTCTTTACTTACAGTAGTGCCAGAAAATATCACACACGCACCTGGAAATTACAAATGGCTAATATGGTGCAACAAAGGACAATGTACCATATTTTGACTCATGGAAAACGTTTAAATTGGACGAAATCCCAAAAGAGCTCGGAATTTCTCTTGTATTATTCAAACTGAGCAAGTGTCTGGTGAGAGTATCATGATATTAGGCAATTCTAATATGATACGAAGCATAAAAATAATGCCTTGGTCCCTAAGTGCAAGCAAACATTAATAAGATATTGGCATATCACGGGTATACTAAAGTGATACATTTTTCAGTGATGGATATGGATTTTATGAATGCTAATGCAATTAATAGTGAAAAAAGTCTTCCATCCATCCACAATTTGTTTGTTAATGACTAGTCTGACTTACAACTTTAATGACTACCACAAAACCAGATCATAACCCAGAAAATATATAAAATTTGATAAAAAAAAAATAATAAATAAAAAACAGCATTTGACAACCTTATCCTTTTTCATCAAATGGACACGATCTAAAACGCTGCATACAAATATATGATATATATTCTTTTATCATAAATGTTCTCCATAAGTATGTAGACTTGATGTTTAAACGAATAAGAGCTGTTATCCATGAAAAAAAATTACAATTGTGTTTCTAATTAATTGCACATTGGTCTTGCTGAATTAAAACATTGTCAAATTAACTTTACATTCAGCATTATTTATATTATCCATCTCTATAATATTAACCCAACCCACACACTTTCGTGGCCACGATGGCACATCTGATGACTCATTGTATACAATGTCTTCTGTTCCTCTCATTGTTGTGCTGAAAAGGTAAAGAATTCTACTAGCCTGCGTTATATATCTATATGGCATTTCAAGACTACAATAAAATTCTTAATACTATATGTGTTAAAGAAATTAAAAATTAATTAGTTATTAAAAATCCAGTTGTATGAAAAATCCAAGCATTCCATTTATGTTCAATTATTTTTAAACCAATATTTGTTGTACGCGCCTTTTTTCATTATTATACTTTGATTATGAGCTGCATCATGATTTTATAAACTTTTATTTATGTCATTTAATTAACTTCTGAAATTTAACTTCAAAATGTAAGGATCAAAATTTCTATATATTTTTTTTTTATTTAAAAATTAGAATACCTCAAACTATTTGTATATAATTTTAGCTTTACTAATATGAATTACACTTACCCATAATATAAATATTTATTTATAAAATATAAAACTTTCAAACAGAAAACTACTCATAACTCAATTATTACAATATATTTCGACAACAAGCTGAATTTTTTAAAATTATTTATTACTAAACTGCTTAAAATGATTTTATTTGGTTTGGAAGATTTGTTCGAATGCTAATTTGAGTTTTCAACAAAACAAAATATTATTCTCGGGGAAATATGGAATCATCTTAATATTTTAATTTGAAATATTTAAGTAAAAGAAATTATTATAGATGAACGTATAAAAATTTATTTTCGCGTGAAAATAATGAACTATAAAGAATGTGTTGTGTATGATATTAAATAGGAGAAAAAGTACAGATATTTAAAATTGTAAAATTAAACATCTTTTTGTCATTTTTAAAGGAAATTTAAATTGACTCACAAAAAGATATTTTCCCTTTTAACGACATTAATTTTCAAAAATCAAAATACTTTAGTTGAATTGGTTTGTAATTTAGAAATAAGATGTAAAATTGTATTCATGCATTCCACATAAATTTACTATTCAAATCAAATGTTTTTTTTTATTATTTAATATAATACATTTATGATAAAGTCTATTTAATATAAAAAATATTTAAATATTAACTGTCTGATTTCTTCAAAAACTTTATTGCATCGCTGAAAAAGAAAAATAATATTAAGTGGTAAAACAAAAGCGCATAAATTCGGAAAAAAAAAATTTATATCTTTACTTTTAGCATTAATTCTTAATATAAATAAATATTAAACACTAAGAATTTCAAGAATACAATATTTATTTGCATTTTCATAAATGACTAAAAATATTTTACTTAATATTCCTACAAAAAATTATAAATTTGGAAAGAATTTTTTTATGAGTATTGATATTTTTATTTTAAATAAATATTTATTTCCCAGCCCCATTCGGTAATATGTACCTTTTAGATAAGTAATTTCTTATTTTATAACTCAATAAAGGATTAGATATTAAATTTATAATATGAAATATCTATTTTTTATTACCAGGTGAAAATTATGTTTAAATTCACGTTTTAATGTTTATTTATATAATACGTCTATTTGTCATTATAATTCTAGTAATGATATACTAATGAAAATCTTTTGGCACCACTTTTCACAAATGTAGCTGAAAATTTTTGTAAGAGAAAAATTTACTGCATTACAGCTTATTTATATCCAGGTAAGATTATCAGCTATTATCAAGCAAAATTAGTGCATTGGTTCATAGAATTAAATTGCCGGGACTAAAATTTAATTATCTCAAACTCTTACAATTTAGTCTGTAGATTTTTATGTTAGTCATTACAAAACATTGTAGAAAAAGATTCCTTTAGAAAAATAAATAATAGAAATATAATGAGGATTTTTAGAAATATCTATAAATTGGAGCTATAAAATATTGCATCATACTATTAAAAAATTTTATTTATAATATTTATTAAAAATATAAAAAATTTAATCATGTAAAGTGTAATTGGAACTTTTTATTATATATAAAATAGCACATCTCAGAATTAAAATATAAAACATACTGTTTTTTTAACAGACTTATAATAATATTGTTCGATTATAAACATAATTTATTGATCATATATGTTATTTATGTGATTTTTAAGTATTATATACTAGTCGTACAATAAATATAAATTACATAAAAAAAAATTTAAACTGGAAATAATGCATATAAAATTCCTTACGTATGTGAAAGAATACATGAATGTAATTTTAAGGTAATTCATTAAAACATTAATTTCTGAAGCACTGTATTTGAGAAAACTACAAATATATTTAAAATGAATATTATGTTAACTCAATATCTCCTTACAAACAATAAAATATTGATAAAACATAAAAGTTGTAAAAATAGTGAATTTCAACAGTTTTTGTGTAAGTTCATTCTTACATATCCATGCTCATGAAAAGATTAATAGACTGAATGTTTTGTTATTAATCACACTTGTGAAATAAAAATGTAGACACTTTGTTAATTAACAAACTATATATAGATACGGACAATCAATCCATATAGGTTTTGCATGACTTTTCAGCTTAGCTAGAGAAAAACTATATTTGTTTCTTAGTGTCACTTCTTTGGTCATAGGATTTTCCTCTGTTAATTTGCTGAAACAACTATTTTATGCAGCCTAATTTTATCATTTTTTTTATATAATATTAAAGTTATAAACCAGAGATGGGCAAACTACGGCCCGCGGGCCAACTCCGACACACCGGAAGATTCAATCCGGCCCGCGGATAGAATTTTAATTTGCCGGTCAGAAACAAATTAAAAGAAATATTCATTTATTATATATCCATCTCCTTTTCTACTTTGTTTAAATATTATATTTCTTCTTCTTTATTGTCAAAGAGCTGGTAATCTGTTTACATTTCTCTATTTTTGTTCTACAAAACAGAAATCGAAGGAAATGGCAAACACAGGCAGTTTTCAATCGGTAGAGTTAAAAGCGGAGGTTATTTGTTAGTTATAGCTGTAGATTGGCGCCAACAACATCTTTTTCTTGTGGAGCAGACATATGAGAATTAAATATAGGTGAATTAGACCTCACATGTGACAGACTACGCATTTTAAGCTCCATCTAGCTTTTAAGCTCCATATCATTAATTGCGTGTTGAAAAATTGTGGATATATAATGTCATTGTGAATAGTGTGGTGAAATCATAAAACGTATAACGTAACTAGTGCTTGTTTGGGTTATTCTTAAAATATTTCAACCCCAAAATGGCTACTAAAAAACGTAAAGTTGATTCAGAGTGCCGCGCTTTTTATTATGAATGGAAATGGAAACAATTTTTTTTCAGTTGTAAAAGATAAACCAGTATGTCTTATCTCTAATGAAGCTGTAGCAGTCTTCAAAGAATATAACATTTCCTGTCATTTCACATCTAAGCTTAAGAATTCCAATTACGAAGCAATGTTCGAATATGAAAAAAATAATGCAGAAAGTCTTTGTAAAATATTATCAGGCCGCCAAAATGTTTTCAAGAAGGTAAACAGTATTCAAGAAGCAGCTACACATGCAAGTTACATTGTAGCATACAATATTGCTAAAAATAATAAAGCTCTCAGTGATGGGGAGTTCGTTAAATAATGCATGCTCGAAATTTGTGATGTTTTATGTCCAGACAAGAAAAATAGTTTTGAGACTGTAAGCTTATCTCGAAAAACGGTGACTGCTAGAATAGAAGCCATCGATAAAAATTTGGCATCATATTTAGAGTCAAAGATTGGCCAGTTTAAATTTTGTTCCATCGCTAGGAAGGACTGCACTGATATAAATGATACTGGTCAATTAGTATTATTTATAAGAGGTGTTGATGAGAACTTTAAAATTATTGAGGAACTGGCATGCATGCGTTATTTAAAGGGAACTACAACGGGATATGATATTTTTCGTGAATTTCAGGAAAGGCTTTTCATTTTGAAAGTGCCTATAACAAATATATGTAATATAATGACCAATGGAGCACCAAATATGACAGGAAAAAATTCTGGTTAATCAAAACTATCCCGGGAACAATGTTGTTTATTTCTACGTTGTGTTATACACATCAAGATACTCTGTGAAAATCAACATTGAATATAAAACCTGTGCTTGATACAGCCGTGAAGCTTGTAAATACTATTCGATCTCGTAGGCTTACTCAACGGCAATTTCGAAATTTTCTTCAGTCAATGCAATCTGAATAGTCTGATGTACTGTATTACACGATAGTAAGGTGGCTTAGTGCAGGATGTGTTTCCGTGCGAGTTTGGCAGCTGAAAGACGAAATTGTGTCGTTCTTCCATGAGAAACAGTGTTCTGCGGAGTGTGAAATGTTAGAAGATACAAAATGGCTTTCAGACTTTGCATTTTTCACAGATCTTATTTATCATATGAACAATTTGAATGTCAATATGCAAGGGAAATATTAATTTATCGGCGATATTTGGTCACATCTCAAAGCTTTTAAACTAAAACTTAGTATGTTTGCTGGGCAGCTAGGTAAGAACGACTTATCTCATTTACCGAGGTTAAATTCAATACCCTCAGTAAATGAAGTGAACCTTAAGAATTATAAAGATAGCTTGAAAAAACTGCATTTTGATGTCGAACGCATATTTTAAGATTTCAGTCTATTCAAGCTGAATTGGAAATTTTTACCATGCCATTCAACGTAAATTGTGAAGCTGTGAGGTCAGATTTGCAGCTTGAATTAATTGAGTTGCAATCTAACAATCATCTCAAGTAATTGTTTCTAAATATGCCAAAGTTACAGTTTTACAAATCATTATCGAAAGTAAATTTCCCAAATTTAATATCTCGCCCAGAAAATCAGTGCTATGTTTGCCTCATCTTATATATATGAACAAGTGTTTTCAACCATGAACCTTAGAAAGAATTATTTCAGAAGTAGACTGACAAATTAGCATTTAGCCTCGTTTCTTAGAATCAGTACATCTCACTTCGAACCTCAATGTAAGGAATTTTTAAAAATGAAATCACAATTTCATTAATATATTAAATTGTAATACTTGTATACTGTTTTTAAAATTTTAGAAAAATTCATCTTGGCCCGCCAAACTTTATTTCTTTGATTTTTGGCTCGTAATCGAAAAAGTTTTCCCATCCCTGTTATAAACAAAACCATAAAATATTAATGAATTAAAGATAAAACTAAACATTTGATATCTAATTTTTTTTATTGGCCATAGTATCTAACAAAGAACAAAATAAAAATTCCTGCTTTATTCTTATTAGAGAAAAATCAATGTTAAATGAAATCATATTTAGTTTTAAAATATTATATGAAATACATTTTCATAAAAGAAATTTATTCAAGAACGTTTTCAAGCTTAGAGTTGTTTGAACTAATTTCATTTTGTTTCTTTGAGAATAAACAGATTATCATGTTCTCCTACCTAATTTTCATAATCCTAAACTTTTTATAAAAACATCTTAAGGCTACATTCATATTCGTTCACATTAAATATGATGAGTAGAAAAGAAAATTCGAACCAAAATTCCTTTCTTGTATAATTAATAACTACTGTTGTGATAAGGTAAGAATAATTGTTCATAAAGATACGAAAAAATACCCTTGTTAATTTAATAATATTGTATTATTATTTTTTCAATGATAAACTGAATTAAATACTATACAGAAAATATAATGTTTTCATATATTACCAACAAATTTCTGTTTAAAATATGTGTGTTCAAATTTATAACTTTATTTACTTCTAACTATAAACTAATATAATGGTTGGTAAATATAATTTACTAAAGTTTGAAATGTTAATACATCAAAGGAAAATCTAATATTTCATGTTAAAAAAATTGTTTCGTAGGATTAACTCTTGATTTATTAAAATTCCAGTAGTGCTTCCAATCTGATTGCAAAAGAAAGCATTTAGATATTTGGAAATGCGGCTCATTGTAGAATGATTGATAGATAAAAAAATAATTTCTAATTAATTAGAGTCTTATTAAATAAAAAAATTTGTTATATATAACAAATTTTAATTAACTTTTATCATTAAATAACAATGAATCAATAAGCAGCAATTTCTACTTTAACATTTCAAAATATTTTTGATAAACTATTTAATTTTGTAAAATATTCTTAAAATTTACTAAAGATGATATTCAGACAAATTTTTTTAGCTAATTACATTAATATTTTTAAATATATCATCAAACTTAGCACATTTGAAAAACGAGGCTGTAATAAAATAACTTGTGTAATACATTAAAGTTGCAAAAATTATTCCGGAAACTGTTTAAAAGTACTATAAAAAAAGAATTTAAAAAAATAATAATTATTATATTTAATTTATTTATGATAAAAATAATATTCATCGCAATTTATGTTAACAATTTATTCAAAAGTTTCTTTATCTCACTTGAATCATATGTTTTCTGACCACTTTTTTTTAGTAAGAATATTTTTCCTGTTCAATAAATATCAGAAAAAAATATTTAAGAAAATAAAAAACTTTTAGAATTTATTTTTGACGCAATTTTAATTAATACGCTCATACAAAATATTGTGTTGGATAACCTATGAAAGTATTTAATTTGATCACTAGGTACTTTATATGTAAAAAAGATTGACAATTTTCTCATATGCTTAATTTAAAACATGGTAATAACGTATTGTTTTGAATAAATCATCTATAATTCTAAATGTTAAAAAGTATTATTTTTAGCTTTCTAAATTTTTTGAACTTCTCATCTGATTCATTTATTTATATAAATATGACTTTAAATCAGATTGATTATTATATTTAGAAATAATTAGTTACGTAACACATAAGAAAATGGCTTTTTTTTTATCAAATATAATAATAACCCATCTTAAAACATTACTATATGTATATTATCATTCCCAACCATTAGATATTTGAACTAATGAATAAGATAATTCATTTATGAAAAAATGTGATTTTGCATATATAATATTAATGTTAAGAATTAGAATAATTTATCAACTAGATTGATTTCAGTTATATTCGTTTTAAGAAAATTGCATTGCTTACAAATACAGATAAAAAAATTTTGAAAGTAATTGTGTCCATACTATGTACTGAACTTAAATGCGATTACAATAAAAAAGGCAAAATCTTTAATGTACAAATTATATAATATTGGATTACATAAAAATTCCAGTAGCTTAAAAAATAAATTTAATTGGTAAATCTAATATTGGGAATTCCTTATAAAATCAGTTTTAAGCATTACATTTGATGTTGTCGTGTGCCAGCCAGGCTGGCAATATGGGGTGCGCTGCTCCACTTTTCCAAC
>JAPDSC010137106.1:115341-127019 GCA_026290005.1 Latrodectus geometricus
GGATAATGATATATTATATCGCTATCCGTCCTATGATTTGAAAGGAGGAAAAGGACCATTCATTTGACTTTTACATCTGAACAACTTTAGAGAAATAAAGTTCAAAACAAATTATACTGTAATATATTCCAATTTGTCATCTGCAATAGGACCTATGCCCTACAATGAAGAGCAAATGTGTCGAGATTTTAAAGACGATAAGCGATAATTCCGATTCCGACCAGACTCACACTAAAGATAAGTTGGTTGGATTTTCTGGCGCAAGATCCAAAAAGGACAAGCTGCGCCTACACTAAAGACAAAAGAAGGAGATAACTAAACTTACATTTGATAGACAGTTCATCAGAACCAAACTTTAATTCTCATCTAAATCTTAAGAAATTTATGTAGATTCTTATAATAATTTTTTGTTCAGCAATTGAGGCTCTTGTTACATCAACAACATTCTGTGATCGTTCATGCAAGGTTATTTTAAAGGCTGATTACTGCATAATGGAAATGAAGCACTATCAATACCTGTCGTGTGTACTACTGACATGAAAGAAACATATGAATATATGAAATTGTTGTAGGAAAAAGTCAGTATACACACTAAACATAACTAAAATATATATGGGGGGCTTCATAGTCAAATTTGCAATTTGGATATACACAATTTTGTTGTTGTTTGTTTAACTGACTGAGAAGGATATATATATATATATATATATATATATATATATATATATATATATAAATAATGAAAGTTACTGCATTAGAAGGAAAACAATTCATATAAAAATGTAAAATTAAAACTATTATAGTATTGGTTTACACGAAAAACTTATAAATGAAGGTAGATAATATCATTTTATCTTTCTCATAAACTGCAGAAATATTCATGGAAGTTAAGGAAAAACTTAGCTATTTAATCTATTAAATGCTCCTCAAATAATTTTTTTTTAAATAATTTCAATTTCAAAAATCAAAGTAAGGCAGATAATTTGATATTGATAACATACCACAAAATTTATAAGTATTTGTTTATTAATAAACCTCTTAATAATGCTAAAATAACAAAAAAGACTCCTTCATATAAAAAAATGAATCTTTAAAGATAAATACAAATTTATTACTCTGAAAGTGATGTTTTCTTCTATGAGCTAAAATATTAATAAGCATCTAAATTTATATTTTCGGCAAATATTTTTATAAATTACTTCTTTCATTAAAGTTGCTTATTATATATTATGCGTTATATAATAAATAGATATTAAAAAATATAGATTGAAGTTTATTTAAAGTAGATTAAATTATTACAAACCAAATGAAAACCAAAATGAGATATCTAAAAAATTATGTCGAAAAACATTGATGATAGAACATATTTAATAATAAATCAATTGTTTAAAATGTATTAAAATAGTATTTTATTATAAATTTAATCCGTAATCTTTATGTGCTAAATATAATCTTTATATGCTAAATATAATCTTTATATGCTAAATATAATTTATGAATCTCATGAATTATTTTTAGCATAAATGCTTTGTTATTTTAACATTTTCTTAAAAAGTAAAATCTATTCTAATAAAAACTTTTGATAGTAAAATTCATATAAAAATTTAAAATGATTTTCCAGTAAGATTTTTTAAAAATATGTGTAATGATTTTATTTTCACACTATTAAAAAATGGAAAATTTCTTATTTTATTTATTAACTGATTTATATGATTTAGCTTAATTAGAGGAGACGTTTGTTTAAATATCATATGCTATAGTTATTTTTAATTTTATTTTTCTAAAACTAAATTTCTAATTTCACAAACAAATTATTAAAAATGTGCTGTTTTTGACTTATGATTTGTCTGACCATCATTTATTTTGGAGCTAATGTCCATTCACTTCAATAAAAATTATTTATGTATGAAAAAATGAGAGTTTAATTTAAAACTGTAAATTTACGAATTTATTTTGTCAAGATGTATAAATTTTAAAAATCAGTTCAAAAAAGAGGAAATTTAGAAATATTATCGCACAAATGACATAAATCCAATAAAACAATAATTACAGGCGAAATTACAATTTTTGCGCATTTTTAAAATTCATCGATGCTTTCTCTAATGAAAAATACTTATATTTTATATAAAGAGAATATTAAAATAAAATGTAAGAGAATGTTTATTAAGTTATTTAGTGTTAAGATGTTCTTTTAATTTGAATTTAAACATTATTCTGTTTAAATATATTTAAAATGCAACAGGTAATCCTTTTATATTTGCTTGTATTTACAATTCCTAAGCTTTTAATTTGTAATTTTTTATTCGATTTAATAATTAAGGACTTGACTTACACTTGTGGACATGGTATGCATCCCCTTGTTAAATTTGATGGTTGGTGGTGTAGTCAGATCACAAAATTTTATTAAGGAAACAAATAATTTTTGTTTTCTCCTACGGGAGCTATTTTTGCACAATTTAAACACTAAAGTTTTCATAATAAAGAGAAAAAGAAGGTTTATTTACTTTAGTTTCTTCTTTCCTTATTTCAAAAGGGATATCTGGAATAGTAAAAGACGTTAAGGGTTTACAGAAGATGCGCTCAGTTGACTTACTCATTGAGGCTGTACCTGAATCACAAGCAGCCCTTCTGGCAGATATGAAGACATTGGGCAACTTAGAAGTGACAGCATAACCTCATAACAACCTAAATTTTTCTCGTACGTTATCTCAGCTAGGAATTTATTTTACTTCCAGACGGATGAGATTCTAGAAAATTTACAGAGTCCGAAGCTCTGGGGCGTAAAATGCTTATACAATCAGAAGAGATGGAAAAGTTATTGAAACAAAACATTTCATTCTGTCTTTTGCAACACCAGACCTTCCGCAGTGCATGAAAACTGCGTATATGAATCTAACTGTCTGGCCTTATATTCGAAATCCCTTGCCATATTTCCAGTGTCAGTGGTTTGCTTATTCGAAGAGTGCTTGTAGGGCCAAACTCACCTGCGCCAGTTGCGTGGCAGTTAGCCACGATAATACGAAATGCTCAGCGAATGTACGTATGAACTGTCATTATGATCATACTCTCGAAGTTGTCCTTAGTATTCACTGGAAAAGAAGATAACCATGATAAAGGTAAATCAAAAATTTCATATCTTGAGGTGAGAAGATTAGTCACTTATCGCACTCCTCAGTTAGGAGTTAGATATATCGCAGTTGCGACTAAGAAATAAAAGTCACTAAGGTGAGCAGAACTCAAACAGAATACTTTTCTATTCTGCAAAATTACCCAATATATCAGAAAAGCGAAAATTCAAAAAATTTCTGACTTTTTCTAAAAACCCTCTTTTTGAAAACTCAAAAGCAGAGAACGCTTTAAAATAAAAAAATTCTAAAGATCCAAAAAGCCACCCATTTCCCCCTGTAAAGCTTTCTTTTGCTTGGATACTGATGTGGTTTCCTCATATCCCTCGGACGATGTTGCAATGTTCAGGAATATGACCGAAGACTTGCCTTCTAGCTCCGAGAAAGGAGCTTTTTAATAGAAAAAATAACTTCCTTTATTTATTGGAACTGCCATGTTTTGCATTCACATCTTGACGGCATTAAGTCTCTAATTTCAGCACATAATCCCACGTGTTTAGCACTTCAGGAAATCTTCCTGAAGTCTAACAATAATATTGACATGCATGGATTTAATTACTTTAGAAAAGATTGTGCTGTTGATGGTACAGAGTCTGTTGGTGATTGTATAATAACATCCAATAAATTTCCCAGCACTTTCCATCCATTAAACACTATTATAAAGGCTGTAGCTGTGAAAAATCACACAACATATTTGATTACACTCTGTAGTTTGCTTTTTCCACCAAATGATGTCATCCCCCAATAGGAATTCAAGGCATTAGTGCATCAGCTGTCTATGCTACTTTTATTACTTGGTGGCTTCAACGGCCATATTCTTTGTATAAAAGTAGTGACAAAAATTATCACAATCGTCAGATAGATTAGTTTATAACTAATAAGCAATACCGGTGAGAAAACTTATTTCAACGTACCCATTAGAACATTCCATTCTCTAGAACAGGCCATTTGTTTTCCATCACTTCATCCATTGTTAATTTGATTTGCAGGAAATCATCTGCATAACAGTGATCTTCCAGATTGGAGGTAGTAATATGTGACAACGCTTACCTACTTACATGTACTGTTAGGCAGATTGGCCATTATTTATACAGTTGGCAGTTGTTGGTCATACAATAGCCATGATTTAAAATATTATAGAGGCCATTCAAAAAAGCACTGAAACTTTCTGTTTGATCTCAGGTCATGTAGGTCTACAGGGAAATAAAAAAGCTGATGCAGCTGATAAAGCTGCATCGTCAGTACTACATTCCTCTGTTCCACTTTTCAACAAGAGAATGGCTGTTAAAAAGTTTTTAAATTCTCTCTGGCAAGAGTTATGGAGTGTGCAGGTCTCTAATATAATGAGTGTCATATTTCCATACCTCATTCCATCATCAGTATTACCGTTACGTAGAGCAGATGTTAGATTTACTCGCCTTCATATTGGGCACACACAATTCACACACAGACATTGATTTTTAAGAGAATTAAATACATGATGAACGTGAGATAAACCATTTATTGTTTTTCACATTTTAATTCCATGCCTTCGTTCTAACGTTTAACGCTTTAAATTTTTTGAGACAGACATTTTAACTATGTTTGATTTAGTGTAGCAGTTACGCCACAGATATCTTTTTGCTTCTTAAAGGCAATTGATTTTATTTTTATTTTAAATTTTATATCTCAATTTACTTTTTTACTTTCATTTTACTCATTACGATTATTTTAATAAAAATATAAACATTTACTTTTGTGTTTTAACTTTTTAATGTTATGCTGGAGATTTTTACAAACTTGTTTTTAGAATTAATTTTTGGCGCCGCTTGTCCTTTTCAGACTTTGCGCCACAAAACATAACCAATAATCTAACTTTTCTCTGAAAGACAGCAATTTGAATAAATATGTGTTTAAACATCACGTATTTTCATTTTGATTATCTCTCGATACTTTTATAAAATAATGAATTATGGTATTTGCCTCAATTCTTCGAAATTTATCTTTTGTTTTTAATACACATATATTTTATGCATTTAAATTATTTTAATTGGCAAAATCGTAGTACTTCAAATCTCATTAGAAAAAGATATAAAAATAAGACTGCTTCAGCGAAATATTTCTTTAAATTTTATCAACTTATGAAAGATTATTGGAAGTGAAAAAGAGATTCTAAATTTTGAATGAATTGATAAATGAGCAACGTGACCCCAGAATTGATTGAAGTAAAAAAATATGTATATATAAAATTTTTCTCATAATATGATTCAAATATAAATTTGTGAACAGTTTTGCTTATTGTAATTATGTTAAATTCATGAAAGCTACAAAGAGAACTTTATTCTTCTTTGCTTATATCTATCTTTATGAGTTAAATGGGAATAAAACTTTAATATATTATATGTGATAAACTTGCATACTTCAATTAAAATTAAATATTTTTTAAAAACATTTTGCACATAACTATAACTAGTTCAAATTAAAATAATTTATGCATTCAAAACTGAATATATATATAAAAAGTGAATAAAAATATACATGAAATGAATTTCTTTTAACATAATAAAATATTATTTGAATATGTAATATTTTAAGTTAATTAATGAAAACATGTTATGCCAAAAATTCTTTATTTGTTCCAAATAAAATAAAATATTTACTATGATCAAAGTTCATGAAAACAAGAATTATTATTTTCTTTATTTTGAAACTTTTTTTTTTTTGTTATAAATGAAAACAAGAATTTTCACCCGTCAATAATGTATAAATTTTGAATCATGTCCTTTAAAGTGTTTAGACATAAAAAATACTTTACATTCAGCTTAAATTAATAATTTAATAATATTAAGGAACTAATTGTTTCTTTCTTAATGGTGATACTTGTAAACATGATCAGCAAAGTGCAAATATGTTTTAAATGTGCTAAATTCGCTTAAAGATTTAATTTTTAGATATTTAATCATATTTTTATGTATGTGATTTAAAACCAATTTAAAATGTTTCCTTCGATTTTTCATTTTTTTATTTTCAATTAAATGTTTTTTAAAAAAATAATTGATAGCAGCTGAGTTCATTTTCGTGAAATTTTATCTAATTGTTATACTTTATTTTTCAGTGAATGAACTATCTTCTTTTGGATACGGTTTGAAATCCATGCAAATATTTCAATTCCAAGTATGGGTTACTAATGATTGATTTTTAAATAATGCTTTTGTTCACTCTCATAATTTTTTTATACTTTTTTTGAAATTCTTGAGTTTGGAAAAAGGTCTATTAATTGTTCTTAGTCATTATTCTAATAGTAATTTATATTTTCAAATTATATACATTTATACATTATTAATGTAAATTAATTCAGAATTAAAATAAAAGAAATATACATACTAAGGTTTAGAAATTGGATTGTCTTCAATATGGTAGAAAATATCAGGCTCTATTTAATTACTTTTGAATTGCAAAAGATACAACTGGGTCTTATTTATTAGTTGTGTAACTGTCGGTCTGAGTGTTAGAAAAATTTTCGGGGTTCTCACAACAAACACATGAACGCGAAACTGCATTCACGATAAAATTAACCTAAAAAGCAATAACACTCTTTTGCTATTGAATAAGCGTCAAGAATCATTCGTATGTTGTAGAGCTAAAAAGAAAAACATTTTTCACATAACGAGTATTTTCATATAAATATGCATAAATATGTTTCAATATTTCTTTACCCAATATTTAAACAACACAATAATTTTTTATTTAATCATATTTTTATTAAATTTTAATATATAATAACTAAGTATAATAATGAGTGAATTATGCCTTAAATAAAATTACTTATGATACACAAAATGAGCATTTTAAATATAAATATATAAGTTTCATTAAAATAGGAAAATAAACCTTTTGCAAGGAAACTTTCAATTTTAATTTCCATGAAAGTATTTTCTTTTTCTTAATCCATTTTAAGTCATGATTATTATTTATTAATGGTTGGTACACACAATTAACTTTTAATTTAAAGAAATCTAACATTTTTCTCTCAGCCCTCTGAAAGAGAAAGTAATATATGAAATTAGAAAACTAATGTTTAAAACAAACATAATAATGTCTTTTGAAATAAGAATTATGTTCTTTATGTAATTTACTTTTATTAATAGGAAATGCAATTTCTTTATTCCGGGAAATTTTTTTTAAATTTAATATAGAAAAATAATACATCAACCATATAATATAAATATGTTTTTTTTTTTTTATGTTAATACTCTTGAATATCAAACCTTGTTTAATGAATGCATAATTAAAACTTCTTGAAGAATGTTAAATATTGTTCATTTTATTTCAAAAATACATATTTTAAAAACGTATATCGTAAAATAGATGAAGTTTAAATAATTTAATTAAAATACATATTATACGAATTTATATCATCTTAGATATTCCATATTGCAGCCAAAAACTATCGCATTTTATTTTGAATTCCAAATACAAGTAATGTAATTAAATAGTATGTCCATAAAAATAAATTTATAAAACAAATTATTTTCATATTTTTAAAAACTACATTTTTAGGGGGACTTACTTATAATAAAATAAAATAGTTAATAGTTCATGCATATTTTATTCATGATTTTTAACGTAAAAATTAAACATTGAACTAACTTTAAAATATAAACTTATATTTTATCTAAATCAAAAGAAAATATATAATTTATAAATAAAAATAAGTTGTTTTTCTAAAGCGTAATCAGTTTACAGGTGTCTTGTAGTACATTTAATCATTTAGCATAAATGGAAAAATGTGGAATTTTAATGCAATGTTTTGGGGATGGATTTCCAAATAAAATCAGCAAATGGCCTAATTGATGGAAGTTATTGTAAAGCATTATATATATACATTTAGGAACGCAGTAACAATAACTCCTAATTTTAAGAATAAAGGGAAAGTGTAGTGCATTTAATTAAACTAAATAAAAGGCTCAATTACGTATTCATCTAAATTATCTTAGCAACTATGGAAGAATAAAGCTATTTTATTCCCCTCACTATTTAATTAAATTTCGAGATCTCCATAGCAATACTGACTGCCAAACATTTATTTCGCTTTCTATTCTGGATTAAGTAATTATGATGGTTAATTTAACCATTTGAATGACTTTTACTGAGGCTTATGTTAAAAAGGGAAACCTTATGGTGATAGTATTAAGGAACTTCTGATAAAATACACTTTTTAAAAATTTTATGATAAGAATAAGAAATTAAATTAAGAATATTTGCTAATTTAGTTTAAATATGTAGTAAGGTGATTGGATTATTTCTGTTCAAAAGTTTTTTCTAATATTCTATTATTCCAAGTTTTTAATAATGTAAAATTTAAACAGTGAAATATGAAACAGTATTTTCAAGTAAGATATTTCAAAAATACTTTGTAAAATATTCTTCACACAAGTTCGCATACCCAAAGAAAGATATAATTACAATTCAATCGCATAATTAATGTGGATTAGAATTAATTTCATTCTTCTGTAATTTACATATAAATATAATATTATTATAGTTACTGGTTGTAGCATATCATTTGAAATTTAAAATATTTATAATTGACAATTATTTTTGATTAAGTAATGAATGTTGGAATTTTAGATTTGTTTAAAATATCATTAGTCAGAAAATTATCTATTGAATCAAAATTTCAAGGAAAAAAATATTGAACTGAAATGAGATTAAGTGTTTATCAGCATAATAGGTCACATTTAGCAAACTTGCAATCAGGCTTGTCTTATTCCTTCCTTTAATTATATTTTTTGTGATAGTGCAATTATCCCCCCCCCAAAAAAAAAGAATAAAAAAAAAATAAAAATGTGTGCTATTGTCTATTATTGCTTTAAAATAATGTATTAATTTATTATCAGAGGATCAAGGCATGCTAAATTAAGTTATATAGATCACCATACATAATAGTACATATTGGATATTTTTCAGATTGAGTAGATCACATGCTAATATTGCTACTAAAATCCTTAGTGCTATATTTAGCTATTTAAATTATATAGATGGGGTAGTTTTCAAAATATATTATTTATTATATTAAATGACGTTTTATGTGTTTAACTTCTATTTCAAACAGTAAATTAGAAACAAATATTTTCTTGTATATTAAAAGCAACTTATAGGAAAGGATTTTTTTTTTGATTTTCTGATAAAATCGTAACAAATAATTTAGTTCCATTTTTAGAGAAATTTGATTTTGAAAAAACCATTGAAATTACATCAGATACGATTTTTTCATCGATATATAAATTAAATATCAACAAGTCTTAAAGTTATAAAATTAAATAATTGTTAAATAACAATCTTAAAAAAATATTGTAATTATAAAAATTTTTTAAAATTACTATAAAAAATTTAGGAGATTTTTTTAGAAAAGTAATTTGAGAAATTTACTTCGTGGGAACTCAGCATTAATATATTTGGACAATTTCAATGATAGCCTATTAAAGAAAAAAAATAAATATTATAAATATGTTTATTTTTATTTTCATTAATGAAGTAATTTTCATTTTGAAACTTTCATTTTTGGGATTCAATTTTCATAAAATTAGGATAATTTGTTTAGTTATAAATTAATTGTGGGACGAATAAGAAATCAATCCTGAATTCATTTGATTGTAAAGCTACAATTAGAAGGATTAATGACTTTTAAAGGAAATGGTTTAAGCAGCATTATTGGTTGTATTGTTTTTTAATTATTTAAAATTGGTATTTGATAATAAAACACAAACTGTACAGGGTCATTGAAAATCGGCAGCGAATGTAAAATAAATCATATGGGATCTCCTGTTGTGTTTCAATAAAAATTCTCGTCCTAAAGCACTTTTATTTTCGCTAGTGCATATTTCTATATAAAAATACTATTTTGCTTAGATATTTTCAAGATCAAGCAATATCACATAGATAATCTGTTAAAAAATCATCTTTCTAAAAGTCAATGATATTAAATGTGTGTTTTCAAGACGTAGTGCAAATGTAAAACATATAGAATAGTGCAATTCTGATTGTAATAATGGTCTGAAGTATTTAAAAAATAATCTTACATGTAAATATAAATAAGTATTTTTTTTACAATATAAGTTTATATTGTTTAAGGTTGGAGTGTTTTTTTTATAATTTTTTATAATCTAATTCTTTTTTCAGGTCTTTAAAATAACAAAGCAAATATTATATATAAGTATTAATAAATATTTAAATTATGTTTTGTTTAAATGAAACTGAAATATTTACTAAAATACATTGCTCTCTTTATTTTTATAGAGCTGTTCTGATGGCTACATTATTAACTTTGGTTTCATTTTTTTACATTTTTTAAATATAACCATTTATAACCAAAATTTGTCCACAAGTCTTGACAAAAATAACTCTTAGTTGTGTGCAGTTATTATAAATAATCATGCTGAATGAAATAAAACCAATATAAATAATAATAAAAATCTTTCTGATCATATCTTCAAAAAAACTATAAATTAAGAAGGTGCCATAAATATGATGGCAGAAAAAATAAAATTTTCATAAAATATTACAATATTTAATCATTAAATGCTATTGAATGATCTTTGAGATATTTTGCAGATTTATCATGAGATTTTGAAACAACTTTTTATGTACTCGGCATTCTTCATTTATTCATTTTTCTCAATAATAAGGCAAAAAGTTATTAAAGCTATTTTGAGAAAGATGTTCTTATTTCAAACTCACTTACTCTTTAAACTTAATTCAGTTAGTAGTACTTTTTTATCGAAAGGCTTACGTTCAGCTTTATCAGGAATTGCGAAATAAAGAAAGATTACTTTAATTAAATTTTGGACAGCACAGTATATCCTTCAATCGTTAACACAAGCACAAAATTCAGTGTCTTATAATAAAGTAAGCTACCAAAAAAAGAGGGAAGTCGAGAATTATAAGTTTTTTTTTTATAATTGTGATCAAATTTCTTCCATTTCTATTCTCCAAAGAATTTCCCTTTTTTCCGAAATCTTTCATTCCTGTAAATGAAGTCAAATAAAGAAAATATGAAAGAACCTATGTAAAGATGTCTGGAAGATCCAAGATGATTGGAGGGAAGTAATGAAAAAGAAAGTGAAGACGGATGAGTGATAAGTGAAGAAATTGCTTCCCGCAAATGTGATTTCACGGAATATTTTTAGGGCGAAATTTATTTTGTTCAATATAAAGTTTAATAGCTTTTAGTCTGTGGAACGTTATACCTCGTTATGAACGGTTTCCCTAGTTTCTGGAGCAGATTTCTTGTACTCATAACATTTGTAAAAGTCAACTTATAAAAGCTTTATAATTTTCTAATATAATTAGCTTACGAAAATTGCATTCTTGGAAGACATTTGCAGTGAATTTTCTGGTGCATAATATATACTGAATATTTTACTGTGTCTCGGATTCCTTCTATTTAACAATTTATGTATTTTGCTCAATATTTATTCTCTAATAATTGTAAAAATGTCCAAAGACTTTTATAGATATTTTTATTAACGGATAAATTTTTATTATATAAGCAACTGCACATTTCTGAATCAA
>JAPDSC010137106.1:145296-160206 GCA_026290005.1 Latrodectus geometricus
TATCGACTGAAATTGTGGTTAAAATTATACTTAAACAAATTATTTATGAAATAAGATATTTTTTTAAATTTTGGTATTATATGTAAGGATATCACTACTACTAATTTCTAAATTCATAATAATTAGGTACACAAACAATATTTCTATAGGAGTGCTTTATATATATATATAAATATGTAACAGTTATAAGCCAACATATTTCTACTTTTATAACTGCCTGCTTCAAACTTAGAAAGCATTTTTAATTTACATTAAAATTAGGATATATTTTTTTGAAAACATCTTTAGTAATTCTTTGATTACAGGAATCACACACACTCATTTCAAAAGAACATAATTATGTGTATCAACTTGCATACACTTAATATGGATAAAGATTAAAACTATAATTTTTCAAATACCTTCATATTTTTCAGACGTAATTAAAAATTGCAGATATCAACTTTCGCTTTTTTGTCACTTGCAATTATACAAAATTTTAATTAAATATACTAACAATAAAGCACTTTGATGATGTATCTCTTTTATTATTAAATTTTTTTAAACAGATTTTACATAGTTAATATAAAAATAAACTGTATTTTATTTACTACATATGAAATTCAGTTTTTTAGCAAATATGTATGTGTGATTACATATGCCTAATTCCATGGAATAATGTTGGGTAAAAATATTCTTTCAATTTTTTAATTAAAATAGATCAAAACTACTTATAAAAATTATAATCGTTTTGTTTAGTTTTAAAAATTAAAATTTTCATTAAGCAAATATAAATGTTTAAGGGAAAAAAGTCATTACACAGAGTTTACCTTATTCATCCTTTTAATCAGATAATATAAATTTTAGTTTTATTCAATTATACTTATAAGATTAACTAAAGTATGAAGTGCTAATTGTGTTATGATAATCAAAATATTTAAATAGATACCAAAATTTGAAAATGGGTCATAAAGATATGTATAGTACGTTAATAAAATATGTGTAAATAAACTAGTGTTTTACAAAATCTTATTCTAAATTTTTATCTGCTTTTAAATTTTAAAAACATACATAAAATTAGACAAAAGATCAATTTTTTCACTGTGTTGATAAAAAAATTTAGTAATAGTAAAATGTAACTAAAAATAAATTGTGTTCTTTCTTTATAAAGTAATTTACCTTGCTTTCATGCAAAAAATAGCAGAACGTTTTGTACAATAAAAAATGTTCCAATTCATGATTGAGAAATATATACTTGCAGAAACTGTGTCTTTACTATTAAAATAAATTACTTATTATTGTATTTTTTCATGACGATGCATTAAGTACTATTTATCAAATCAACTGTAAGATATCAGATGTATTATTATTTTGATCGTATGAATGATAAACATTCAATTGAATTTTCAAAGGGAATCAAATACTAAAATTTTAAGCTTATTTTATAAAGTTTTTGATACAAAACATCGTTCTAGTATAAATTGTCATTTTGTTAAATCGAGTGAAATTCGCTTATGCTGTGCATGTCTTAGGTAGTTGTTAAATTTTAATGAATTGTCTGAGCTTTATTTTATGTGAATGGATTCAGACTCATAAATTAAAATTTTATCAACAAAAGAATAATCAATTGTAAGAAGATAAAACTTCTCACAGGTACGAATGTGGATAATTTTTCCAAAAGAGATTCCTATTGACAATATAAATATACATTAGTAATTAGAACAAATATTAAAATAATTATCTTTTTTAATTGCAAATAAAATTTAGAAGTGAAACGGAATAAATGCAGAGTATGTTTAAAGACAACTTTGTTAGCATTAAAATTATGGAAAAACCTATTTCTCAATTAGAAACTAAATTAAACATTAAACATTTGGAAGAATCTAAAAAATATACATTTCTATGAATAGATATAAAGTATGTTTTATAATAATGAAAATCAGAATCTATTAAGAAAGTTTTAAGATGCAATTGATTTTTTTAGAAGTTATATTTGCAAAGTTTTAGGATAATTTAAAGCAATTTTTCTCAGCATGAATGTACTTCTGTAAATATGTTTTCGAAAAATTAAATGAAGCTAGCCATTCACTTCTTGGAGTTGATGAAAAGTGCATTTACACATCCACTAACTTTATCTTTGTTATGAAACATTATACATAAATAAATATTTTTAGATTATGAAGATAATCTGAAAGCATACATAGGTAGATTAAGAGGATATAATAAATATTCTATTATGTTGATGTGGTTTTGTTTAGGCTGATTATGGTATCAATGACTCTTTAATATGATAATATAGATTTAACAACAATCATATCAAAACTACAAAATTTGAAAATAGTTTAGAGAATACTGTTTCAACGAATAAATAATGAATATTTTTCCACTAAACCATTTAACAAATATAGATGTTAGTTTAACTAAAGAGTTATCAAATCAAACAACTTTCTGTTGTGGAGGCTAATAAAAAGTGCTTATAGTGTATTATGTTTTTAATATATCATTTAACAAACATAAAAAATATTTTTTATTCGTCACTTTATCAAATAATTTGTTACTGCATTTAATGTATTTAGTATGTAATTTATTGTAGAATTTTGGTATAATATTTTATTTATTTCTTAAACTCAAATATAATTGATGAGATTGGAATATTTAGCAGACCATTGCGTTTTAAAACTACATTATTAATCATGTCAGTTTAGTTTATTTTAGTTTAACTTTTTTGGGATACATTCAATTCACATTTTTTTTCGAGTATTTTCAATATTTTATTATTTTACCTTATAATTTGTATTTTGAAATTTTGATACAATAACTCAAGTAAAACTTATAAACTTTATCAAAATAGGACCAAATTCCGATTACATAAACTAAAAAATATATAAAACTTTAGAAGATTAAGAAATCAGATATCTATATCCTAAGAATGATAATAAACAACCATACATTCATCTTAATGTTACTATGTCTGTAACACAGAATAGTAAATGTTTACTTATTAACATAATATTAAATTATTACAAAATATCTCTGGAAGTTTATATCTTTGTAAATGCATATAAAAATATGCATATGTTTCCATTAATATTAAAATATTTGTAGTAATAATTTAAATATGGAATAAATTAACAAATGTTATAATAAAATAATTAAAAGAAAATCATTTCCTAAATGTTGCCTATTTATTCGAAATAATTTAAATATTTTTAAACATGAATATAAGTTGTACTTCATGGTCTTCAAAAATTATATTTTAAGTAAATTTATTATTTAACATATTTAAATAATTCTGATATAATGAAAATACATAATGATTGCAGATATTTCTTTGACATTTACAAGAAAATAATAATTTTTAAAATTTTACTTGTCAAAAAGTGAGTTAATTAGCTTCCATTAATCCTTTATTCAAATTTTCTAAAGCTTATTTTGATGCATCAAAACTCGCATCAAACATTTCAGCTTTCAAGGCATTCAAACCACATAATTATCTTAACAGTTACTTCAGCAGACATTCATTTGCATAAACATGTTCCATTCTTGGTTACATCATACATGATTACTTCCTTATAAAGTCTTGTAATTAGTTTTAGTCAGTCATAACTTGGCGTCTTCATTAGGCAGTGAATAAGTTATATGATATTCTTAAATTTCTCAAAATATATAATAATTTAGTTAACAGATCTATTTTACAGCATGGTGTGTATAACTAATGCCAAATTATTTTCCTCCATCTATATTTGTAATGTATATAGAATAATTGGGTTTACTCTTATTCGATATATTAGTTACTTAAAATATTCTATAACTTAAATAATTAATTCTTTATTCTGTTTAAATTGATGTATATTTAGTTTACAGTTTCCCTTTAGAGCATATATATGGTATGATAATTATTTTAAAAAAATAAGTTACGTTGTTAAGTAAAACAAAAATGAAGGAATTTCGAAAATATAATGATATTTTTTCATTTTTTGTATATTTTTAATGGTAAATTTCCTGCAAATTAACTACTTATCAAAGATTTTTTATTTTAAATTATGAAATACTAACTATACAAAATAATATTTTCATAAAATTTCTCTCATATTTATATTTTCCTTAATATTTAATGCTTTTATTTTTAATTCTCTATATATGTTAAAAATATTAAAAATAGTAAATATATTTACAAAATTGTGTAAATATTTAACATAAAAATTATAATCTTAAAAGCAACCAATTTGTGAAAACCATTTAACTTACTGAATAATTTAATTTATATGGATAAAACAGAAATGAGAGAACATATTACTTTTGTCTGTCTGTCTGGTATCTTAAAATTATTATAGATTTATAATTTAATAAATATATTTAGTTACTTTGTGTATTTTTAGTTAGGTTATGTTTCTTTTTAAAAGGTTAAAATAAATTCAACCTATAAATTTATTCGTATTTCTAGGAATGCCATATTGTGTAAAAAAGAAATTTATAAGCAAAATCCATTCTTAATATTAATCGATTTCATATTCAACACTCTAAAATAGGCTATGATGGTTCAGTTATATGAGATTGAGGGAAGTTGCGGATAAGTTTTGATGTTTATCTTCATCCTCATATTCATTAAATCATGATTGGACTGGTTGCGAGGTTTAATGCATTATCATCCTGGTGAATTCATCTTCTGCAAGAAGCCAAGATTGTCTCATTGACCTATCCAGCAAAAATTTCTTTATATTTTTATTTATTTATATTTCTTTATATTATTTATTAATTACTTTATATAACCAATGGGGAGACATTGGTTCTTCCTTTCAGAAATACATATGGTTCTACTGAAAACGACACGGCTCTTCGTATCATAACAACTCCACCTCACTCCTTGATAGTTGGAAAAAGACAAGCACAATAAAACGTTCCTGCAGGCCTTCTGCAAATATGTGCTCATCCTGTTTTAGGATTCGTCACACCATATTACTTTTCGTTCACTTCTTAATTAACAATGTTTTTTATTGTTGTACCTCTATAACGACGTTTGACATGTGCAACAAGTGACTTGCAAATTTCTTCTCTACTGTAAATATTTATTTATGAAAGAGTCTTTTTTAACTGTAATCGTTGACCCAGGAGAATCCAGTCACATGCTAAATAAGCTCTGTGGTGACACCTAATAAAATTGATTTCTTTTTATACATTAGAATTCCCATTATTTCCCTCTTTCACGAAACAACTCTTTCTGTCCATAATTTTGCTTAGTGAAGAAAAATAATGGACAGAAAGAGGTAAAAAGGATGGCAAAATAAAACACTAGTTTACATTATTTAATTGTATTTTTAGATTTATATTCCATGAAATCATGAAACTAAGTTGTTATATTATCATAATAATTCAAAGTTTCAACATTCGTTTTATTTAGATTTGACTATCATTTTTTTTAAATATTTTAAATAAATTTATTTTTCATTTCTAATATTCTTTTCATACATTTCATTTATCTTAATTTTAACTCTTTCTAGAATTTAGAACTATATAATATTTATGACTGTGCTGAATGAATTTTATAAATCCATACTAGTTTATTTCCAATAAAAAGTAATTAATTTATTAGCGAAATCAATGATTTCAAATATTTAATTTCTGTTTAATGGATTTACTTTTGCACTTGAGCAAAATACTTGCACCATCTATCAATTCAATATTTTCTTTCATTTAGTCGTCACTTTTATTCATTTTAACATGTATTTAAAATAATGATATTTTATTATCATCAATTGTGTTGGCTAATAACGTTGAAATAATTGTTAATTTTGCACTTTACCTATGTAACATTATGCTTTTCTTATCTAAAATTTAATTAAGAGTTCTAACTGCATAAAACTGTTTTTAAAATGTTTAGCATGTATTTATATATTTTAAATATCATGTACAATTTAATATTTCAATCGCATCAGGTAATATTTTGCTTGCATTTGCACTACACAAAATCAAATAATGCGAATTGAATTTTCTTGAAGAAATGCTCCAATATTGAGTAAGTGAAAGCAAATTATCAATTAAGTAATAAAGAAATCACAAGATGCTTAATGTGGAAAACTTTATTCCAAACGACTGAGCAGTGGTGTCTTGTTTATTGGTTTTTTTTTAAAGAAAAAGTGCATTTTACCTTTGCTTAGAATGTATTACTGTAATGTATTTGTAATGTATTTGTAAATTTTTAAATATCGAATTTATGAAAACAAAAATTTTGATTGTTTAGACAGGAGTTCAAGATATTTTACGGAGTATATAAATTTTCTTAAATGTAAATTATTAATTGAAATGTATTATTAATACCTTAAATTTATCATTTTTGTAAAATTGTATACATTAGATAAATCATAATTCAAAAATACATTTCATCTAAAATATTATGGTTGAAAATAAAAAGGAAACTCTTATATAATGATAAAATTATAAGCACAAATTGTGAATAGATACTAATTTAACTAATCTTTATTTGTTGATAATAATAAATTGTAATTATAATAATGAGATATGTAAATTCGTAAACTATCTTCTATTATTCAATCAATTTAATAGTGAAATTTAGAAAAATAAGAAAATTCTATCAATCAAGTCTTCCAACATATGCATAATTCCCGTCTATTTGTCTTAGTTTCTGACTTGAGAATTAGTTCCGTATGTAAATCATGCGCAGGTACGGGGTGTTTATCGTTAGTTGCATTATCTATGCATATTAAATTTTCATCTATTCATTTAAAAGGCACTTACAGCTTTAAATAAGCAAAGTTTGGCTAAATTCCTTAAAAGCTGATTTCAGTAACTCACGTGAAACCATTTGAGATTACAATTAATGAAGTAATGATAATACATTCTTTCACATTGCTTTTGATCTATATGCTATGTATTAAGTAATGATCCTGGTATATACTCTAGAGAAAATCTATCAAGAGAATTTTAGTCAGCTCGAGTATTCATTAAAGTGTATTCTTTTGGCCAAAGTGTGAATATCAGTAATAAATTGTGAAAATGGAATAATAGCTAATACATTCACATTTGGATTAAAATATTAGCTCTGAAATATACACAAGCAGTAAAATTTCCTATGCTAAAATAGTACGTTTTTGATACAACGTTTAATATTCGATACAATCGAACAAATCTATTGGTTAATTCAGCTAGGTCATGGGATAAAAAGTTTATATATTATTTTTAAATTGCTTTTATAGTAGTTTAGCTTTAATTTATAATATATAAAGTTAGGTATTATTACATGAAATTTTAATGAATCTATGAATGGATTACAAATAGAATTCCTATTATCTGAAGACAATTTATTTAGTCGGTATTGGTTTCTTGCTCAATGGGCAGTTTGTGCGCACGAGGACTAATGAGATCAAGAGCAAAAAAGTACCTGGTAATTCATCTTCAGTATAAATTCCCATCGGTCTTTTTACAAGCACATCTTGGTGTGCAGATCATGGTAATAGTACACCAAGAATTACACTTCATAACATATATATTAAAGCAAAAATATATACATCTATGCTTTTTTGTGCTCACAGAGGTAGAATTATTGCTCTTCAGCGCAAAAGTTTTCAAGTTCAATGTCAATGTTGAACAAAAATAGATGAATATGTCATTTATAATATATTCATTGTGATTAGTGATGAGTGTTAGAAGTTTTCTAAATTTCTTTCTTGGCGATGGGTAATTTCAGTAAAAATTCTTTTAAAGAAGCAGTTACACGATGGACATCAAAAGGCTTTAAAATAGTATTAGGCAGTCAACTTTACAGTGTGAAAGTATATGAAGTGTTTTAGTTTAATCTAAAACCCAGTGCTGACTTCGTATTCTGTATAAAGAAAAAACCTAATTAGAAAATCCAAAGATGTCTCATTGAAACATTGTTACTGCTAAATAGTATTTCCTAAATGAATATTTGTTTCAACAAGATGATAATATTACCAAATTCATCAGTCAGAAATCATAATAAATGAGAGTTACTTCGATTTTGCTTTTATTGTCAGTGTTTTACAAAGCTGATATTACTTTTCTACTCAGTGCATTTTCATAATGCATGATTGTCCTTAATTAAGTTGAGATATTCGTATTTATGAAAATTTCTAAACATTTTAAACTTGATAAAATATATTACAATTGAGGTTACGTGTGACCGTAACTAAATAATGACTTACGTTTATATAATTTAAGGGAGTAAATTATTCTACTAACAATATTTGTTAAATTAATATATCTAGATTTTTTAAAAGTTATTAAAAATGACTAAGTTATTTAAATTTCAAACCTTGGAAATCATATTTATTTTTAAATTATGAATATGAATAACTCCGTAATGTTTTTGTAATTCTGTATTTTTTATTTCCGTTATATCTGTAATTATTTTACATTAGAACACAATTTTGTATAACTTACTTGTATTTATTAACACATTTTGCTTAGAGAAATTTCAAAGTTGAAGTTTCACTTCATTGGTAGCATCGAAAAATTGCGTTCTAATCTTTGGTTTAACAGTTTGTTATTTCGAGTTCCAGATTGGGCATGAATGTTTGTAGTAGATTGGAATCCATTTTAAGCTGTACGGCTTTGTCTAATTAATCTTTGAGAGCAAAAAGTGACCTTTGTGTGACCAACCAATCAGATGGAATTACTTAATCTGATTTTTGTAACATTTTATCTTTGATTCAAAATATAATTGGAATACACAACTTTCTTAAACAAGTATTCTACTATGGCACAGCAAAATGTGTGTAAATTTTTATTAAATTCATATAATTTGTAATTTAAATGTTATATAGTAGTTTGAATAGGTCTAAATATAATTTCTGTTGATAGGAAGTAGAATTTATTGCTTATAATATAAAAATGGTTTTGGTTAATTCTTTATTTTATTTGCAGTTGTTTCTTAGGTAAATACACCGATGATGTTTTATATAAAAATAGTGTGTCATTTCTGGTTTATAAATATTATGTAAAGCAGCCAAACAAAAATAGATTTCTTGCAGTATTGTAATTTTCAAATTTTGCTTTCCATCACAGGAAAATTTTAATCGCTAAAATTCATTTATAATGATAACATTTCTAAATAGGTTCTTTAGTTCCTTTCATTGCATTACAATATTTATTATTAAACATTATTTAACACATTGAAAATGTTTAATAATGTTTTGTGTTTCACAATTAACTCTGAAACAGTTTATAAATTTTCGTTGTAATAAGTACACATACAAGCAAACTCACACAATCATATAATTATATATATATATATATATATATATATATATATATATATATATATATATATATATCAGTGTAAAGGAAATGCTTTTAAAGCTTTAGAATATCTTGATATTCTTTCCAGAATATCAACTATGTTACGACTTACCTTAAGGGAGTAAATAAGGGTGACGGGCGATATGTGCACATTTGTAAAGTTTTTCAAAATGAATTATTATTAAAATATTACTTCTAAATCCTTTTTCAATAGAAATTTTGGTTAATTTTCCTTAAATTAAATTTAATGTAACTCATTTTTTCTTTTTTATTGGTTACACCTTTACCTAACTTATTATAAAGTTATTTAGAGTAGAATTTTATAATTAACTCTTAAGATGGAGGTATATAAGCTTTAGAAAAAAGTAAGATGTTAACGTGGATTATCGATTAAAAAACAAGTTCCTCTAGAAAAGCAAATGCCGCCACAAGGTTATATAGGTTTTTATTTAAAATAATACTACCTGAAGAAATATAAATATACTAGGGTATCTAATCCTATTTTAAAGATTATATTGAAATTAAAAATAATTTGAATAAAATTTAGAGAAGATATTTTACTAAAAATTACTAATTTTTAAGAAGAATAAAATTTTAATTAAAAATAATAAAAAAATATATAGTATAACCGCAACTGCTGACACTAATTTAGTTTATTATAATATATTAATAATTTTGTTAAAATAAGTACATAAACATGTTAGAAAGTTAAGTAAATATTTAAATCTTTCTTATAATTATTTATATTTTTATATAATATAAAGTATAAATATGAAATGAATTAGATGTTTTCATCTTTTTAAAAATCAAATTTCAAAAAAAAATATATATATATATATATATATATATATATATATATATAGATATATATTTATATATATATATATATATATATATATAAATATTGGTAAATCAATTGCTTAATCTATTAAATGGTGAAAAAAATGTATTTTTTTAACTAATAAAATGATTATTTAGAATCATATTATGTTTTATTATAAAACTAAAATTTTCTTGTGTGAATTCTTCATCTGAAAATGATTAAAAGCTCAGCAAAAGCTTCGTTTTCTTCACAAAATCTTGCAAAGTTGGATTACTGAACTAATGCACAATTTACTTCTTCCTCATTATACTAGTTTAATTTTTAGCAGTAAAGTTCTAAGCAGTTTATTCAAGAAAATGAGCTAGAGAACATTTTAAATGATAAGCTTTAAATGTTTAGAGTTAGTTTCTAAAGTTACTGTTTAACTAACTTTTAACAAAGTTGGTTTAAAAAAGAGGAAAATAAGTACAATTCTTAATAAAATGTAAAGCTCATTCTTATGTTAAAGAAAATTTTAATTGCAATTGATATAGATTATAACTATAAAAGAACAAAGATTTATTTTCCCATATAAATAAAATAATTTAAGTATTTTCCTATCAACACTGAAATATATCAAGCAGTTAAAAGTTTTTTCATTTCAAATTTATTTAAATTTTTCCATAAATACCTCCTTTTTCATAAATGTTTATCTTTTATACTAAAAATAAATGCTCATTAGTTAGCTATAACTTACTCTTCGTATCTTTTTGTTAAGAAGTCACTAGGAAAATAAAAGTTTTAACTTTGATTATTTTAAGTTTTATTGTATTTATTACTAAAATTACTTAAGAAAAAAACAATCTAAGAATTTAAGATAACTTTGCTATAATAAATTAATTTAACAAAATATTGATATTGAAAACTGATTAATTTCCCTAAATCAACAATTACTTATTTTTTTATATAATATGTCTTTTAAAATATTTCTTAAAATATTCGTTATATTAACAAAATATTTTAAACAACTGCCATTGAAGTTATAAATGTCTTCTAAAGGTTATCTAAACAATTTGAAGAAAATGGATGTGTTATATTAAGTTTCAGAGAGTTAAATCTTGTATTATTGAATAATATTCATTATATTCTGATATTTATAAATTTATTACAATATTAATCAGAATATAATGACAATTATTACAATTAATTTATTACAATTTATTACAATTGAGAAATCGAATTCAATTTGATGCTAAATTTAACATCCAATTTTTTCAATATTTTCATAATAGATTTTTTTTTGCTTGTACATTTAGTTGTTATTTATTTTTTGACATAGTCAATCTTTTGCTGAAATTTGTTATTCGACTTTTTTAATGTCAAACAAAGGGGATGTTAGGTGATAGTAAAGTTATGTCACTGCAAAAAAGTCATCAAATTCATATTTAAATTTCAAGAATTTGATGTAAATTAAATTTCTCATCATATATGCCAATGCTTCGCATGCCATCAAAGATCTGTCTACCATCAGCTTATAGAAGAAGCTCTGAGATTCCATTCGGGTGTCATATTATTATCAGTTGTTTGATTAGTTGTAGTTTATGGTGCAAGGTAATATTATCATCGGAGTTAAGCAAAACATTTTTGCAATGAAACATGATTCCAAGCATAAGCTTAAGTCATACTCTACTTACATCATTTTAGACTCACTAATTTAAGATTATTAACAGTCTTGCTACACTTTATAGTTTCCAAAAAATGAGATTTAATAATGAGATCATTTTTATCTCCTTTTAAATCTAATGAGATAAGATTTAAAATGAGATTTAATGCAAGATTGTTTTACTTGTATTTTACATGATTTAGTCAGTATGAAAATTGGGTTTAGTTACATTCTTCAAACTTTTCTATTATATTGAGCTGATAATTTCATCTTGCTGTCACATCTTAATTTCCAAAAAAATCAGTTTTACTATAATACTTATCAAAAGCAGTTTAAATAAGTCTTGAAAGGTTGTAACGTAACTTAGTTATTATTTAGAATATGATCATATTCAAAATAATAGTTTTTAACAAACAACTCTTGCTTAATAAAATGTTATATGACAAATAATATTTCCTTTAACATTGATATGAAGTAATTTTTTCATACAGTTCCAATGGTTTTCTTATTTTATTATTCTTTTGGATAACTATTTTTTTCTTCAAAAATAGCATTTTATCATTAACTAAAAACAGGGAGTATATAAACTGCTCAGTGAGTTTGTATACCGCTGTCGTGATACACAAACGTCCAATGAAGTATCTTTATCAATATTAATAATATTTCCTCAAATATGTTTTAAAATTAATTAATGAAAACTTAATCACAACTTATTACAGTCTACGGTAATTATTTATGGATCTATATTGTATATAGAATGAAACATAATGATATCAAAGTAAAACCTGATTTCAGTCTGTGACACTTCACTTTATCAATATCATGGTGGGCTAGATAAAAGCGTAAAACTACTCTCTTAACTCATTATTTATGATTTTGAATTTACCTGAAATAAAATGTGGGCATGTGATTTAATGTGAATTTCATATATTTTTCGAAAGAAAAATACAAAGAAAATCCATGAAATTTAAAACTTAGATTAACGACATGATCAGGATCAAAATGAAGTTTCAAAAGTTACCATGGAAACAAATTTTATAAGTCTTAAATAAGAAAATGTTTGAAAGTACTTAATAAATTTACCAAATAAACAAATAAATACTCAAAGAGTGAATGTTATTTTTAATTAAAATCTCTTATTAATTAGTTAATTGATAATTGAAAATTAAATTACCATTTTGGTTTCCGTATTGAGCAAATAGATATTATGCCTTCTCAAAATTTCATTAGGTCAAAATGAAGCACCATTTCACTGGCAGTGATTATGAAATTGAACAAGATATTCTCCCTTAATGAGTTGCTGAAGCTCCGTGAGTTGGGAATATTCCCACGTGAATCTGTGAAGTGCAAAGTCCTCCTACTGGTTTGGTGTGGATGTGAAGATAGGATTGCCAACTCAGATGCAACCTCGTAACGTGACCCAGGTTCGAAATTGCGAATACTTGTTGATGGGTAAGTATCCCAAGCCCATTAACCTTAAAGTACAGTTCGGGCTCACCTGCACCGCTATGTAACTATGCATAGATTGTCGTTTGCGTAAGTTGATTCATTTCTTTGAGCCCTCATCCTTTGAATTCAAAACTTTGTAAGAAATCATATACTTCCAGTTACCTGCAAGTTAAGAAGGCTTTAATTATTTCAGTATAAATATAATGAAAGTTTTCTTATAAGACTTTTAAGTATTTCATTTATATAAGTATCATTTGTCAAACAAAATCTGAAAAAATCAAAACTATTTTACAGTTTTGTTTAATAAAGGCAAAACAAGAAAAATACATTTACCTGCACCATTTCTTCTTATTATTACATTAGATAAATAAAAAAATAAAGCTGTATGTTAAAACAAAAATAGCACCTGATAGTTTTTATTACATTAAAAGAAATAATACTTAATCATTTTGATTTTGAATTCCGTTAAATTAATTATATTTTCTGTTTTCAAATGATAAATTTTAATGTGTTATGTTATACAAAAATCCTTCTAAACTTGGTCACAATTCTTCCAGAAAATTGCGTTATTTTACTTTTCAAGTGTCCTATTTAATACATCATTTATAATCCTTCCTCAATTTTCGGTCAGTGTAGTTATTTATTCAGTTTAATCTATAAGTAAACAATTAAAAATATTGCTAAGCTACATCTCTCACACAACATTTTTAAGAGAAAACATTTTCTTAGGTTTATTAAAATTGCAAAAATTGTATTCTATTTAATAAGAAAAAAGATTATAAAATATTTTCCTCTTAAAATAAATTTTATGTAATCAAAAAAGAATAGTAAAGTAAGTATTAGTCTAAATTTAATTAATGTTGGAATTTCCATTTTAGGGCTTCTTGAATTACAGGAACCTGTAAAAATGGTAAAAACATAGTATATAATTTTAATTCATTTTTAAATATGATAATATCACTCTTCATTAGGATTTGTAAAATCAAAACACTCATTAAGCTTGTAAAAGAGGAAAACTTTTAAGGAAACTTTCAACAGCATGTAAGTGAGACTTTAGTAACTGTCAAGACGTGAGTATATTAGTATAATTTATCAAACTTTGATATTAGTTTTTCTTTGCTACAAAGAATTCAGAGAAAATCAATATATTACATCTGAAATCAGTATAACGGAGCTCATATATTTCCCCTAATAATTATTCAAAATGAAAACTGGTGCCAAGCTCCCATTAAGGGAAATTCTCTTCTCGTAACTTGATTTTTCACTTTTCAAGATGTGGAATACAATCAGTATTCAAATGAATTCCAGAAATCGCAATAGAAGGAAGCTAAATACTGACGAAATAAAGAATGGTTTCGACTGCAGAATACTTTCCGAAATTAACTAACCACTTTTAGTGAAATCTGAGGGAATATTTGCAACATTTGAATAGCAGATGGTTCTGTTCATTAGCTAGATTTATATTTTTTCTGTTATGTAACACCTGCACATGGTATTGAGATTCCTAAAAACTTGTTTTACATACCTCGATATCCCTCAGGAATTAAGTAACTTTCCAAGCTATTTCAATGTAACCGTAAATGCAGCTGATATGATACCAAATACGGTGGAAAAACTTTTTTATTTTACACAAGTTTTGTTAAGAATTCTCAAGTAATTTGTCTCTGGTTTATTGGTTTTTAAAAAGGCTATTTCTCCCCTTCTACATATCTATTTGTTTCAAATTAACACACACACACAC